>CBVK0102328590.1:0-21563 GCA_900067695.1 Picea abies
GACCAGTCAATTATATGATTAGCATCATGTACATATTTCTTCAATAAGGAAACATGGAAAACATTATGTGCTTTTACTGTGGGAGGAAGTGCTAGCCGATAGGCTACAGGTCCCACTCTGTCTAGAACCTCAAAAGGTCCACAATACCGGGGTGCCAATTTGGCACAAGCTCCCATTTTTAGGGAACTCCTTTTGGGCTTAATTCTGAGATATACATGATCTCCTGTTTGGAACTCTCTTGGAGTTCTCTTTTGATCAGCATAGCTTTTCTGTCAGTTCTGAGCGACCTTTAGATTTTGTTTTATTTGAGTCACTTGTTGTTCCATTTCTTTCAACATGTCGGGTCCAAAAGAAATCCTATTTACAGGATTACTCCAGCTGACTGGAGTATTACATTGTCTACCATAGAGGACCTCGAATGGGCTCATCTTTAAGGATGCTTGGTAGCCATTGTTGTAGGCAAATTCTACAAATGGCAGGTAGTCTTCCCATTTCCTAGGCTGGTGCATCACATGCATCCTTAACATATCTTCTAATATCTGATTTACTCTTTCTGTTTGTCCATCAGTTTGAGGGTGATAGGCGGTACTAAACAACAATTTGGTCTCTAAGCCCGCCATCAGTGATTTCCAGAATTTGGAAGTGAATTTTGTGTCTCTGTCAGATATTATCTCTTTCGGCATGCCGTGCAGTCGAAACACGTCTTTCATAAATACTTGTGCGATATCTATCGCCTTGTAGGTCGATTTGATGGGAATGAAATGATCAGACTTGCTCAGTTTATCTACCACCACCATAATGGCATCATTCTGTCTGGTTGAGGTTGGTAATCCGGTGATAAAATCCATGGAGATGGTTTCCCATTTCCATTATGGGATGGGTAAAGGGTGCAGTAATCTGGCTGGGTGTCGATGTTCTACTTTAACCTGTTGGAATTCTATGCATTGGGCCAAATAGTTGGCTATGTCTTTCTTCAATCCCGGCCAGAAAAATTGTTTTCGGGTGGCAGTAATCATTTTCTGGTATCTTGGGTGACCAGTGTAGGGTCTTTTGTGTAATTCATCCATAATGAACCTCTTCAAGTCGTCACAATTGGGGATGTATAGTCTATCTCTATAAGTGAGTAGACCTCCTTCGGTCATCTGATAGCCTTCATATTTTGCTCCCGCGGGTTCTTACTGTAGGTACAGGGTCGCATTTCGGACGAAGGGATCTGTCTCTTGGGCCTCTTTGACTCTGTTCTTGACATCTGTCTCGCAGGTACTCACCGCTGCCAGGTGAATTGTTCTCATGCTTCTGCTAAGGGCATCGGCCACCCTATTCTCCTTCCCTTTGATGTGCTTGATTTCAAAATCACATTCGCTAAGGAGGGCCATCCATCTAGCTTGTCTAGCATTGAGCTTGGGTTGATCAAACAAATACCGTAATCCACAGTGATCTGTCATAAGCACAAATTTCCTTCCCAGGAGGTAATGCCTCCACATTTTTAAGGCATGCACTATGGCGGCCAATTCTAGATCATGAGTCACATAGTTGACCTCATGTTCATTCAATTTTCGGGATTCATAGCAGATCACCTTTCCTTCCTGCATAAGGACTCCTCCGAGCCCTTCTTTATAGGCATCTGTGCACACAAGGAAGTCAGCTTCTGGGTCAGCGATTTTCAACACGGGTGTATGGGTTAGTAAATGTTTCAAGGTTTGAAATCTTTCTTCACATTGTTGTGTCCACAGAAATTTCTTTCCCTTCTTCTGGAGGGCAGTGATTGGACAACCAATCTTGGAGAAATATTTTATAAATATCCTATAGTATCCCGCCAATCCCATGAAGGATCTAATGTCTGAGACATCCTTTGGGGTAGGCCATTCCATGATAGACCTGATCTTGTCAGGATCTACTGCTACCCCTTCCTTGGACAGAACATGTCCCAAGTAGTGTATTTGCTTCTGAAAGAAGTCACACTTGCTGAATTTAGCATAGAGTTGATGTTCTCTTAGCACTTGCAGCACAAGTGTAAGATGATCTTCATGTTCTTCTCTATTCTTAGAGTAGATTAAGATATCATCAATAAAAACTAGTACAAATTTATCTAGAAATTTACTGAGTACATTGTTCATTAAGCACATGAAAGTAGCAGGGGCATTGGTTAACCCAAATGGTACCACCACAAACTCATAATGACCATACCGTGTCCGGAAAGAGGTCTTATGGATGTCTTCACCCTTGATTCGGACTTGATGGTATCCTGACCTCAAGTCAATCTTTGAGAAAACAGACGCACCCCCCAACTGATCAAATAAATCATCGATCCTGGGCAAGGGGTATTTGTTCTTTATGGTTACTTTATTAAGGTGTCTGTAATCTATGCACAGTCTAAGGGTGCCATCTTTCTTTTTCAAAAATAGGACCGGTGCTCCCCAGGGGGACACGCTGGGTCGAATATAACCCTTATCCATCATTTCTTTCAATTGCAATTTGAGTTCAACTAATTCAGGCATGCTCATCCGATAGGGTGTTCTAGACACTGGCACTGCTCCTGGTGCAAGTTCTATTGAGAAGTCAATGTCTCTTCTCGGAGGTAGACCGGGTATTTCCTCTGGAAACACATCTCGGTATTCTCTCAAGATAGGGTGATCTTCAGGGCTTGGCTCTGCACCTCCGGTTGTTCCCAACACCTATACTGCATATAAGGGACATCCCTTTCGGCAATATTTCCTCATTTGTAATGCTGATATTTGTCTCACCGAGACCGGTTTTCGGATCCCTTGAAGGGTTATCCTTTTTCCTTCTTCGCTCACACATTCTAAGGTTTTATAGTAACAGTCCAGTTTGGCTTTATGGGCGGCCAGCCAGTCCATACCAACCAACAGATCGTATGATCCCAGGGGTAATACATTAAGGGTTGCCTGGGTGAAGAATTCACCCAACATTAATTGGCAGGCTGGTACGGCCTCTACCACCTTTCTTTTGGTGCCAGTGGCTAATTGTACCAACCATGGTTTAGTTTGCTTATGTGGCTGTAGCTTGCACTTATCAACGGTTCTAGGGGATATATAACTCAAATTCGAACCAGGGTCAATCAAAACAGATACCAGATGGTTGAAAATCATACCTTCTATTTCCACCACTGAAGCTTGGTGGTCAGCCTGGTTATTGTCCATGGCTGCATAAATCTGTGGCACACTCCTTGCCACATCATTGACTGTGGTAGCTTCCTGCATGTTATAAATCTTCCGACTGTTCTGTTGTCGGAGTGGACATTCTCTCCGGAGATGATCTCCTCTGCAATCCCATCATTCCAAAGGTTTTCTCTTTGGATTATCAGTCTTTACTGGTATAGGTCCAGAAGTTTTATTTCCATCCACCGAGGAAAAGTTCTACTGGAGTACACTCTGGGTTGGAAAGTTCATTCTGTGGTTCTTCTTGTAGTTTTTAAATCCCGAGGATTTGCTCCCTTTCTTCTGAAATTTTGAACCATTCTTTTGTTTCCAATCTCCATGGGACTCTGCCCGATGTCCATATTGCTCATGACAATATGTTGCCTTTCGTATAGTATCTTCTAAGGTCTTTGGTTCGTCAAACTCAATTCAGTTCCGGTATTCTTTGGGAAGCCCGCTGATGAAGTGTTGTACCTTTGCCTTCTCTTCTTTGATGTAGGGTACGTACCTCAGTAAGTCGAGGAATTTGTTGTCATATTCCTCCATGGTAAGTTGGCCCAGTTTGAGTTCATAAAACTCTTTAGCCTTCTCGTCGAAATACCTTTCCTACAAATACTTCTTCCGGAAGTACTTCTCGAACTGTTTCCAAGACAGGTCCTCCTCACGGACCCCTTTTATATTCTTAAGGTCTTCCCACCAGATGGAAGCCTTCCCGCTCAGATTGAAAGTGGCCACTCGGGCCTTCAAATTCTCTGAGAACTCATGGACTATGAAATATTTCTTCAGCCCAAGTAGCCACGCCTCAGCTTCCTCTCCCTTCTTTATCTCACCGTTGAAGGAGGGAGGTTTGGCCTTTCTAAATTCCTCAAATTTGTGACTCTTGGAAGTCTTTTGCTTCTTTTGTTTTCTGCGAGAATAGGAACTGGTCCTGCTACTAGAAGAGCCTTCTGAATCACCGAATTCCTTCTCAGTGGAATCGTCTGGCATTGGTCCTTTACCTCTGGGGTGGACCTTTCTGGATGTGCTTCTCTCAGTGTGGCCACTGACACGACCACAATTTTGCATCTCAGGTTCATGTTGCATTTGTCGTTGTAGGTCAGATAGGCTCTGCAGTAGAACTGCATTAATTTCAGTTTGCTTTTCTTGTTCTTTCATCATCCTTTCATTATCGGCCTTGCAGCTTTGCAATTCGACCATGAGACTCCTCACCATCTCAGCTAAGTCTGGAGGGGTTCTTATTGCTCTTCTTTCATCAGACTCCTCGTCTCTATTGTGGGAGCCTTCTCCCACCTCTTGGTGAGTCACCATACTCTGCGTTTGTAGATTCCCGCGGTTGATCGTCTGCTTGAGTGTGAAGACAAACGCCAGATATTAGTCAAGAATTAAATATATTTTATAATTTGTGCATAATTCCAAAATTCTTTCACATGCATACACAGTCGGGTGTTCATATTCCAAGTTTTTAATCTTGGATAAGATAGTTAAGTCAGGGGTTACTCCTCATAGGAGTGTTTCGTACGAGGTTTATGCGCGACTGGTGCGACTGGTGCATGAGCCCAGTCAGGCCGAGTGTTGTAACCATGCTCTGATACCACTTTGTAACACACCTACTATCATAATTAAAAAAAAATTGGGTTAATCTCCCATACATGAGAAATCTCCACAAACCTGCATTAGCGAAATGCCAATCCCTGGTTCTATATCGGGATTCGGGGTTCCTTCTATCGGGGTTTTGACACCCACGATGTCTTGGCAACTACAATCACCGATCTCCGATCTTTGATTCACTCCTTGGTTGCCTCAACCCCACTTGGCTAAGCCTTTGATCCACACGACCGGTTCCTATATGACCATACAACAGCTTCTCGTCGGGGTTTCGGAGTTTGCGGTGCCGAGGTGCACATGTACCCGGAACTCCCGATCCTTTGATCCCCGATGTGCTCCTAGCGTATTGGCTTTCCGAGCTAAGTCTTGGTCAATACGACCTCAACGTTCACAAGACCACAGTCATAATTCTTGTCGGGGTTTAGCGCCTTTCAACGTCATGGCGCACAAGTCCCCTGGACTCTCGACGCGCCTTTACACTAGCTAGCCCCCTTGGCTATACCATGGTCCATGTGACCACTTACCATATGACTGCAGCCGTATAACCTTCCATCAGGGTTTCGGCATTTGCGATGACACAGAACACATTTACCTGGGACTCGCGATATCCCGATTCCCGATTCTCTCCGGATGCTCGACACGCGTCCCTTAGATCAACGGCTTATGATGGTGTCGGGAATTCGCATATCGCGGTTTTGTAATGTAAGGGTTTCATGTCCTTGAAATCCCCGATACGCCGATTCCCGATATGCCGAACTCCGAGTTTCTGGGATCTCTCGCCACGCGTCCTCGCTGATGGATGGTGTTGATCCCATCGGGAAATCGGGGATCGCGATTTCTTGTTGCGAGCGTTCCATGTCCTTGGAAACTTCGATTTCCCGATCTGCGACTTTCGTCCAATCTCTAACACCTATCCCATGTGAACGGACAGCTCAGATCTTATCGGTAAATCGTGGATCGCGATTCCGGGTGGCAAGAGTTCTATGTATTCGAAATCCCCGATATGCCGAACTCCGACTCTCCGAGATCCTCTGCCACGTGTCCCTACTGTTTGGATGGCTCAGATCCTATCGGGAATTCGCGAATCGCGACTTCCTATTGCAACGGTTCTACACTCCTAAATTCTCCGATGGGTGAAATCCCGATGCCTCCCAGGACGCCGACACGTGTCCTGCCGAGATCAACGACTAGGACTCTTTCTCTGCACACTAGGGCTTAACTCCGACGCAACTTCTCGAGATCTGACGGCTGTCGGGACTATGATCTAAGATCCGACGGTTCAGATCATTTCTCCTGCACGCTCCCCTTCCAGAAGTTATACTTCGTGAAACTCCACCCGATCCAACAGTTTACGGGATTTCTGCTCCAGATCTGATGGTTCAAATCACTTCCTCGCACGCCTACCCCTGTGCTTAACCCCTGTGCAACTTCTCCAAATCCAACGGCTGACGGTAATTTGGACCGAGATCTAACGGTCCAAATTCGTTCTTTTGGGTCTTGGGATTTACGATCCCAAATTCGCGTTTCTCATGATGATAGATGGCAAAGGGGCAAGGTATGTAACGCCTGCGTTACTTTCGTCAAATCTAATGGTCGTGAATGACTATAGTTCCTCCGACGAGATCTCATCCGTTGACTTGTCGCTCCTCACAACTCTACTATCTTGGAACCTTAACAGAATCGTTCCTCCTCGTGCAGGGTTAATAAGGCCTGTGCATTCGAGTCCTTGTTATGGGTTCTTAGTGAACCTTTCCAAGGAGGAAATCCTTGTGAAGAGATCCCTACCAGGGCATTCCCGGAAGCAGATAAAGGGAGACAGCTTCCCGAGAATGGCTGGGCATGATTAGATTCATTTATCAACGTAAGTCGAGCACGGTTTCCTCGGTGTTAAGCATATATCAACTCATTCATATCAAGCACTACATGGTCATTCTCAGGCTGAAATCATTAACAATTTCACAAGTTCTATGAGCTAACATCTACTCCATATTAACAATTGTTGTATAGACAATTCCTTCACAGGAAACATTTACAATTCCACAAGTCCATGAACATATGTGACAACATATAAATTTCAAAATGCAGTATAAGCAAAACACTTATCAGAAATAACTTCAACAATGGAAGCAACTGCTGAGAGGGGTGCTCGTTTCCACCCAACCGTAGGCGTAGTGACTCCTAATGGATTTACCACTAGCCACCCCCGAGCTGAGACCACGATGTCCTGAGACCTGCGTCTCTCTGTCTGCCAGTGCCCAGGAGGAAAGGTTGCAATCCCCTCCTCTCTGTGGTCACTCACTCTACATAGACCTGCAGAGTTCACCTCGCGTCCGCCCCCTTCAATCGCTTCTTCCATACGCCTTATCCTCTCGCGAGGTTGTGTGTGGCACGATTACCCTTGCGCTGGTCATTCATGATGGCTCTACGGATAGGCGGTTCACCTCCCCATCCCTCATCAAGCCATCAACCTATCGGCCTGCAAGGCATTAATTTCAGGGCTAGCGAGCCACTTTTGGTTCTCCGGGCCAGTGGAGTCCAAATACGGTATTTAATTCTTGGTGGAAGTTAACGCCCCTTTTCCAGGTGCCCTCCACCACCATCGTGGTCTCTTTTCCGCACATCCCCTCTCAGCAGTTCTGCAATAAATTCAAACTGTCATTTACATTCATTGACCTCTTCCTGCAGGTCCATTTACATCACATATTCATACTTATAAGTTTTTGCCAGAGTCCTTGGCCAGTTCAGTTATATTTACAATCTGGGGGAAACAGGGTGTTACACCCATGCAATGGTAGTGGTAACAAGATGTGAAGACTTTCAACCAACTATCCAGCGTCCAAATCCACCTCTGTGAATGCTTTGTATCACTGGAGTCCCGATTTCGGGCTATTGGGTTTCGGGGAAACAGAGAAGTGGTTATTTAAAACCCTACATCGGCCAAATCCCCGAAATAGAGCCCGGCTTTACATGTAATACCACTCTTGCGATTTATGGGCGTGTAGCACACCTCTTTTGGGTTTCCTTGTGAGTCTTTCCTCCATGTGACTTAACGCTCGGACAAATGGTATGTTTCTTTGATCCCCACGTGAAAACCCCTCATTGGAGTCTTGTGTGCGTTTCTTGTGACTTGGCATATAAATTTACGGTGAATAGTTGGAGATCGGGACATGAAGGATAGTGGACTCAACAATGCAAAGGGCTTGGCTTAAAATATATTTTTTCAAACTTTAAAATAAAATATTAATTTGAAAATCATATAAAATAATTTTAAAATAATATATGGAAAGGGCAAAATTTATAGTTGATTGTATCACTGACACTCTTCACAAAGAAGGAATGCACGGGAGACCTTGGGAAACTTTTTAAAGCTTGGAGATCTGGACGGTAGAAAAGTTCGGTGAAAATGGTAATAGATTTAGAGTTTTTACTGCGGCAGAAAGGTTGTGCCGAATGACGCAAGGGATTAATGGTTACACAAGCTTACCAGGCGACAAGGTTCTAAAACTAAAAGGCGTAACTAACATAAATTTTGGAGAAAAACACTGAATTGAGAAAATTTCCAACATTTGTTCCAACAACCTCTAAAGTCTTATCATGAGTCCTAGGTCATTCAATAATATAACTCTTTACACATTCTTCATCATATTATATTCCCTCAACCGCTAAGGATTATGTTAATTGCATTGAATGCAAGTTATTGTTCTTATTTAACATGTCATGTGTTATGAGGTTAGACCTTGATGGCCTCCATGCTCCAAGATATTCTATATAATGGTGCATTCATGGCCTGCAACCCTGAGCATATCAGTATGTATTCAGAGTTTTAAAATATATATGCTTGCACTTCATATTGTCTACATATGTGGTTGCAATATTCTTTGTCCTTGCTAGATACTATAATGATCCTTACGAGCAGCAGATCCTTGGGGTTTTTTAGAGGTATGATCTTATACAAAGTCGTCATGTCTATATTGATCCTAGGATTATCTTTCCTACCATGAAAATCTTAAGTCCTTTCAAGAGTTAGCTCTCTATATGCTTAAACGTACAGAAAAAAGGATTGAGTAGTGCCCACCTCTGCATTCATGTGTGAGGTTGAGAGAAGTTGGCCACGTGCTATGGCTCGGCCCAGCTCTCAAGAGACATGCCAAGGCAAGCCGCATGCCCTGGATATCCATAGCCCTGTGCTCAACCTGAAACGTGTCATTCAACATTTTTAACATGAACTAAATATCCCTTTAGAATTAACAATATTTTAATACGAAATTAGAGAACACAAAAGTATTCAATGGTAGTGCATATTTTTTATCACCCCTCCACTAAATAGATTTGTTTATAATCTCGTAATTCGTATAAAGTTAAGAATACCACTAAATAGACTTGTTTATAATCTCGTAATTTGAGATGACATAATGATGGATTAGTAAATATATTTTTTAGTTTTAAAATGCAAGTTTTAAATTTATTGGGAAAAAATATAGTTCAGCAATAAAACATTTGAATATAAAAAAGTTAATAATAATTAATTATTTAAAAATTTGCACTTCAAAAAATATCATTATAATAATTAAATATTTAAATTAGATTCCATGGCTTCTCTATTTAATCACTCCTTTTAATTGTTTGAGATTTCAATTTCTCTCTTATACAACATATTTTTATAAGTTGCAAAGGATTAGACTATGTCACTGACAAACTCTTGTGAAATAATGTATGTAAAATAAATTATAAAAAAAATTTGAATAACAATTCATTTGTTTAGAAATTGTCAGAAGAATCACAGTACTTTTGATAGTTTGTCGACCATTTAGCCGACCACTAATATAACAATAATAATATTAATGCTATCTCATTAAATTAACCCTAAATTTAACCTATAATTAACATAAAATTAATATTAACACCATATGGTTATCAAATTAAACCACTAATATAACAATAACAATATTAATACTACCTTATTAAATTAACCCCAAATTTAACCTATAATTAACATAAAATTTAATATTAATAATATTAACACCATCGGGTTATCAAATTAAACCACTTAATTCATTAATTAACTAAATCACTATTAAATACCTATTTTGAGGGAAAAAATCTCCTCAAACCCAGGGTTTCACTTAGCCGACCTTAGTTTTCCACCCTCCTCATCATTATTTATTAAGGGTTCCTCTCTTATTTTTCCTCAAGCTTTTTTGTCCTGAAGATGGATCTTGTTGTGGATCTGAAACATCGACAAGCTATCAAAAGCACTGTGATTCTTCCGACAATTTCTAAACAAATCTCTCACCACAGAAACCTAAATGATCAATTCATTTGTTATGAGGAAGAAAATAAATAACAGGAGAATGAAGTTCTCGTTGATGTTTTTTCTGGGTGATCAGTGAAAAATTCACTCAGAATATCTTATTATTAACTTTCTAAGTAGTTAAAGAAAAACTCAATGATCATATATTAAATTACAAAAACTCAAATAACAACAATATGTCAAACTACTAACCTTGTAAACTGCAAAGGAAAAGTTTGAAAGTTTTTTAATTTAAACATAGTTAAATAATGGTTTCAAATGGCATTATGTATGTTTTTAGGTTGACTCTCGTTTATGAACATTTTACCAGAGCAATTTAAGAACTTGATCGGATTTCATTTTTCTTTTTCAACCAAATCTATTCAATCTTCTCAATCCATAAGCAACATGTATCAATAAATATTATGTATGCTTGTAGGTTGACTCTTGTTTATGAACGTTTTACCAGAGCAATTTAAGAACTTGATCGAATTTCATTTTTCTTTTTCAACCAAATCCATTCAATCTTCTCAATCCATAAGCGACATGTATCAATAAATAAGTGAGAAAAATAGTGTAGTATTATATATCATCAATAAATAAGTGAGAAAAGCAGTGTAGTATTATATATCATCATGGTGTTATAGTAGTAATAGAAGCCATCTCCTACTCCAGATTCATATTTCTAAGTTTCCTTGCAGCCCTTATTACACATTCAAATATCTTACAAATTCGCAAAGCAATACATCAAATAATTTGACTTTCATATAATGGAATGGAATCAACGTGCTGAAAAACCCCTAGAGCACTTGGATTAAACAGATTTAACCACTCAAATCTGTAAATCCAACAATATCTCACCAAATCTTAAGCAAATATCCCCTGAAAAAAACAAAAACCTAACACATTTAAACTACTGAAAATTAAAATGAGTAATATATCATTATATTTTGTCATTAATTTACCACATTTGAAGGACCTTCTTTTAACTTAATTGTAGATTCCATTACAACTTAATTGTAAATTCGTGTAATGGAGGGCTAAGCTCCAAAGCCAATTATTGGTTTTGAGTAAATTTCAATAAAATATTAAAATTTTCTTTTAAATTAAACTATATTATTATAATTTTTTAAAGTTATAAATATTATGTCTATAATATTATTAGAGGGTGCTAAATTCAGTTTTACATTTTATTTAAAATTATAATTTTGGTAAAAATTCTAAATTTTAATAATAATAAAAATTAAAATTTCAAAGCCAATAATGATGATTGATTTTGAAAGGTTTTAGAGCCAGCCCAATTTATTGTGATAGGCACACGTGATCAAGAAGGTGAAATGCAATGCTTTGAAAACAACCAATGAAACCATTATTCCATTCATAGATTAGTAATTCCCATTGGATCATCTAATGCGCTCAATCAGCAGGCCCCAAAAATATTACAATTAAAAAAAAAATTACGATGACAATAAAACGCTAGAGTTGAATTGATATGTGCAATCAATGTTAATGGTTCAAGACCTTCCCAAGTAGGCTTGGGAATAAGGACGTAATTGATATTTCGCAAAAGACAAGGAAATAAGAGATGTGCAATGGTGTACATTCTATTACAACATTACCATAATGGAGTCTAATAGCCAAAGGAGAAACCTGAAGAGAATCTAAGGAGAGGGAATATTCTCCTGGCTAGGCACTCTAGCTTGAGGTTTACACAACACAAACAACAATTTTTATACTAGTGAGTTTTCAAGCATGAGGTATATGCCTATAATTTAAAAAAACCAACATTGTATACTAAGTGATTTGATTAAAGGAGGAGAATTCGAACTATGGTTGTACATTAATACAATGGAGAAGTCATATTTCCACCTAGTGATTCAACAATTGGTGATGGATAATAGAGCTAAGAAAGTTTTTCAATTTTTGGAAAGTGCTAGAGTTGTACATAGTGTCAAACAATAGATTTAAAACCATAAAAAATTCAAGCATACCATAATAATGGAGATTTATTTGTTTACGAAATTCTTTTAAAAGGGTGATATATGCATGCTAATGCACAAAAAAAGTTTTGTATTTTTCTAACATACTATAGAACTAGATAAACACTATCTGAGTGCAACAACTACAGAAGTAGCTTACTCAAGCAAGCACAATATGAAAATGCTACAAAACTAAATATGATAGAATAAATAATGCAAATAATAGGAAATAGAAGGAAATGGATAGAATATAACTCTTTATTGAATAATATGCAAATTTGACCCATGGATTGTAATTTGGAGGCCTTAGTCTCTCTACAACTCAAAACATTCAAAGTAGGATGATGAGAATGGTAGAAAATCTTAAACTTCCTTGATCATGAGTTGGTATTTTCTCTCTTCTTCTCTATTGCAGATATGGAGTTGGACCTTCTCTTCTCCTATTGCAAACTGTTGGAACTCCTCTCCTTTATCAATTCAATAGATGTATAATTTGTTTTCAGAGTCTTCGGCTCACATGGTAGCCCACATTCTTTGTAACTCTTCACCTCTTCCTAATCTATATCTACATATGCTTAGGGTAGCTTGTGGTCAATCTCCTCTTGACTATCCCAATTTAACTTTTAGGTATTTATCTTTTAGAGTTTTTGTAGCATGTGTCAATTATGTAGTAATAGTGGCCTCATTTTTCCTCCAAGTAGAATAAGTAACTAAACAATAGGAAATGCATATTAAATGCACATGTTAGATGTTTATTGCATAAGCCCAAGGATGCTCCTACATTAAACACCCTTGGTAAGAGGAAATGAGCATCGAGCTCATGTGGATGGAGTCACAGACCGTTCAAGTAATGTAGGCCATCGAAGGAAACTCAATTACTCCTCTTCAATCCACGATGCATCCCCCAAATTTCCATTCTTCCATTTGATTAAATATTCAAATTGCTCTTGACATTAATTCTTCCGGCTAACTCTCTTTGCCAATATTTCTTCAATTTATTTTGTAGGCTTGACTGGCACCTATCCTTCCTATTCTTACATGGTGCTTGCTTCACCATCTTCTTCTTCTTCATAGAACTCATATAAGTTAGAAACATTGAATATTGGATAAATGTCAATGGCCTCCAACAAACCTAGCATGTAGGTGTTGTTAGATATTTTTCTCAAAATATTACATTGACCAATTTTGTTGTGCTTGATTTTGTTGTATGTTGCTTTTATTGGGGATTGGGTGTAACTTAATATGAAACAAATAAACAAAACATATAGCCGAAGAGGAATAACCTTCAAAGAAAACATGTGGTTGTTGGAAAATTAGTTTTCATTGATGTCAAACCTAGAAGAAGTTAAGAAGCCTCGCAAATTGATTGAAGAAAAAAAGCATGAAGGAAATTACAAATGCATGTAGAACACCCATGTATTGATCATAGATGATTTTAGGGGCGAAATTTCGCTCATGGGTGAAATTTAGGGGCTTCCAATTTTTTATTGGGCGAATTTTTTGTATTAAAGTGATTTTTTAAAACTTATATCATTAGCCCATAATTTATTTTAGGGGAAAAATCGTGTACAGGGTTAGCCCTTGTTTTTAGGAGAGATAGAGGAAAAAAAATTATATTTCGCCCCTGAAATTTGGAGGGACAAGCTTCCATTAGCCAAATTTCTAGAAGTATGGGAATTTTTAATAGCTTCTTCGCCCTACCATTTGGTAAAATCAGGGTTTATGGTTTAATTCGCCCAAATTTTTGTGGTATGGGCACTGGGTAGCTACATTTTGGCCCTCCCACCTCGTATAAATTGTATGGCATCTGCCCAGTGCCCAGGGTTAAAATCATAGCTTTGTTACTTGTCTGGTTCATTCGTGAGAACTACAGAGTCTCCTATATAGTGACCATCCATAAAATCTCTAAATCACCAAGGCCCGGTTTACATATATTGAATTTTCGTGTTTATTTCCCCTCGACGGAATGGAAAGAGGGCAAGAGATGCTAGTGGTGGAGCCGCCTGTTCAGAGAAGAATTTGTTACAGTTATTAGCCTGGTGGTTCGTGGAGCCGCCTGTTCAGAGAGAATTTGTTATAGTTATTAGCCTGGTGGTTCGTGGAGTCACCTGTTCAGAGGAGAAGAAACTCGGAAGGTGTCGCGCGAGGCTTTGGCGGTGAATAATTACCACGGTGTTTATTTTCACGTTTTTTTATTTTGTTTATACTTGTGTTTTTTTATTTGGATCCCCATTCCATTTCCCTGTTGTGTGCACCCAATCTCCAGCCAAGCTTTCATCCTTTTTCCAATCAGATTGCACCCAACAACTTTTCCAGCAATCTGTATTTGTAAGGTAAGAAAATTGTTAGCAAGTTTTAATACAAAATCATCAGTCCAATACAAATATATCCTAAATGAAATACAATCATAAAACACATGTAACATCCAATGAAGACAACCACAATGAAACTGCCTAACCCATATTCTCAAAAAATGCAATAAAATGATGACCCTAACATCAATCAGCTAAAGCTATCAGTAGAATTATATAATGAATATGATTCAATCACAAATCAGTTATCTAATATTCTGGACTAAAATTTGACTTCCAGGCTAGGGAGCGATCTCAAGGTCAGCTTGAAGAACCACTGAATGCCAGGTTGTTAGAAGTTGGGGAATTTATCCAGCCTAGCACAAGGCCATTCACAAGCATAAATTTTTTCTTGGCATCTTGCAAACTTTGTGCCACACTGCATGATCATCCATTTTAAGTTGTGGAGGCAAAACTTAAAAATCTTCAAGGAAGAATTTCCACACTAGTAGTTCTAACATCAAAATCCACATGCCATTTAAAAATATATATATTTTGAAAACCCCACTTCCATCAACTATGTAAAATTTTGTTTACCTTTGCCAGTGTTCTGAAAACCCAAACTAACCATCCCTTTTCCAGAGTCATAATGCAGGGAGAGTATCCAACCAAAGGTTCAAAATTTGCTTGGTCCAATCCTTAAAACAATCACTAGTCATTTTTCTGCAAGGGAACATGTCTACTACCACCAGTTCTTCCAATTCCAAGAGATTGTTGAGCCTAGTTTTGGTCCCTAGGTTCAATATTACTAGATCCTCAATTTTTTTTATGCATTTCTAACTTTTGGGTCTCCTTTCCCTTTCTAGAGAATGTTGGTCTTGGCTACCTACTTCAACCATAATGGAACCACTCATGAGGGTACGATTCATAAGTTTCTTAATGAAACCTACCTTTGGTTGAGCTTCATAAAATCCCACTAAGTTGTAAAAAGGTAATTCAACATCCTTGTAGGAATCCGACAAAGGGATATCAATACTAGTAGTTGCATAATGTCAATTAATTGGTCCATCCTCTCTAGTCTTGTGGAATGACAATTTGAGATCTCTAATATCTTCACCATTATGCACAATAGGTGGAATGTTTGTTGTGACACTAAGGTGGAACATCTTTTGTGACATTAAAGTCCTAAGTGGAAACAAAACCTCTACCCTTCATCCTTTCCTCCAACCTAGCTAGGTACACGAGGTCATCCCCTTGGATCCATTTGTAGATAGCCCCTAGGCCATCTTGCTGATAATGTCCATTGTTTCCTCCTCCAATGGTTGTGCCCCCACGAGGTCCCTCCTCCATGAATCTATGAAAATGCCAGGTACATGAGTATACGGGCTCATCTAGATTGACTAACCCTCCATCAAGTCATCTGAGTAGTCTAGGAGCTCCTCATCCATTCCTAGCATCGATTCCACGAGGATCCCACCCTTCTATCCACCTTTTGAAACCCTGTGTTTACCCTAGATTGATCATGTGGGAACCTTAACACACGCCTATAGTGAAATTTTGAAGATGTATGCATAACCCTCACTAGACTAGATAAATTGATTCTAAACTGAACATCCAAACCTCACCAAAGCATGCTTCAAAAATTTTATATCTATTGTCGCGTGGAAGGACAATTATTCGGAGAACTGCCATACAATTGTGAAGGTATTCTCCCATGTTTGTTGAGCATCTCTTGAATAGGAAGTTAACTGTGTATGAATGAATCTTATTAAATCACCTGTAGTGGTCCTAGAGTTTCTGTTGTTGTACACGAATCCTTATAGTTCTTTCTGTTGTTGTACACATAACCTTATGTTTCCTTAGTGTTCAACCTCTCAATGTACACAAATCCTAGCCAAGAAAGTTTTCATAGCTTCTATGATTTGTCACTCACTTTGTAAGCCCAACACAATCCCAACATAAGAATATGCAACCGTATAGATAGCTTGTAACATCACATAGAAAACAACCACAAGACAAACAACTAATCTATAGGAAATTAATAGTTGAAGAACCGACATTTTAGATAAGGTGCAACCAAAATTAGCAAGGTTTTCATAACACAAACCTCTGTCAAATAAAGAGGTTGAGCACTGGACTGCCAGGAAAATGCTTGAGATGAACAACATATTCCCGACCTACCACAAAATATCATGGTGTTGTACAGGATACAAGATCTTCTCCATTGAGAACACCTCTTAGTCTAGTGCATAATGATAGATATAAATGAAGTTCATTAGGTATAACTGTATGCAGTGTTGTTGTTTGTTGGTTCCCAGCAACTCTCAAGTCCTCTACAAGAATGTTTGTAGTTTCAATAGCTGTTGCATAAACTATGCCCATCACAGGATCAATCGAAGCAATGGAGTCATTTGTGACAAACCAATGATGATTTGGAGAGGGTAAATTGACAACTGCATAAAAGAAGGGATTATTAGCCAATAATACATCAAGATAACAATACAGTATGTTTTTAAATAGAAAAACTTAACAATACTTCTCCCTCTTTTTTACCATCAATATCAATAAGTAACATAAATCAATAGAGAAGGCAAAGTAGGAAATATAATCATGCATCAGTTAAGTATCTACTTACAGCCAGGCACAAAACAATCTTGGAAAGAATAAACAATCTATAGTCCACCATTTTCTTCCCTTCTTGTGTTGCCCTTAGTAGCCCCATTAAACTTTATGACTGCCTTGCCCCTTGGGACGACAAGCTGGGAGAGGATCTTAGTATAACTGTCTCTCATTAGCTGACTTTCAAGAGAAGATTTACTAGTCTTTAATCTTAAGAAGAAACAACTTCTGATGTTGCAGAGAACAAACCAAAATGGTGTTCAATTTTTATTACAGACAAAGAGAAAGTCTGAATAAATCATACATGAAGACGATAATTGTATGAAGAAAAGCCCTCCTAATTGAGCATTAAACTTTCAGACATTGACACAATACAGAGAAAATTTTGCTCGCCTAAATTTGAATAAAAAAACCCGTAGAGCCAAAAATTACAGACAAACAAACCTCTTAAATGAGTGTCTCCGCTAGTTGACAACACTTTGAAAACACCATTATCAATGGTGAGAACACTGACATCAAAAGTTCCACCACCAAGGTCATAAACAAGAATATTCTTTTCTCCTCCCTTTTTATCTAATCCATATGCAATTGCTGCAGTTGTTGGTTCATTTATTATATGAGCAACATTTAGCCCAGCAATTACACCAACATCCTTGGTTGCCTGCCTTTGAAGTTCGTGCATCATTGAAATATGTTGCAAACCAAAAAAAGGGAAGTTTTGTCAAACTTTTGTTGACATACGTTACTCAAGTTCACTAATACATTATTTCTACATCACTCTTAATAACACTCCCATTTTAGCATAAATATGGACTGCACATATCGAAAACATGTTTTCAACTCAGGATCTTCCCGTGCCTAAATTTACCTGGAACTGTAACTACTGCATCCTTGATTTTCTTCCCAAGCTAGGACTCAACTGTCTCCTTCATTTTCAACAAAATTATTGCACTGATTTCCTCGGGACTGAAAACTTTGATTTCATCATCCCTGATCTTCACAGGTGTAATAAATAGGATTATAGTATATTAGTTTTTGTATGCCATTTTCCTGTCATTACACTGGATCTTGCACACCTGTCATAAGATTTCTTTATTTGGAGTCGAAATGGATGATTTCGGAACTTCAAAGAATATTCGGTGCAACAAAAAGGGCATAGGATATATTCCTGCACACTTTGCGCCATCAGTATCTGTTAAAAATATATTGTTTACCAACAAACAAAATTGCTTGATTGAACTGTAATGAATTGAACATTACAAATCACAGTCTCACATCTAGTATCTTACTGAAAACACAAAATTTTCTTGTCATCTATGGACTGACATAAAGAGGAGTGATGTCAAAGTGTGTTCCTAGGAGCCTTGAATAAGATATCAAGGTCATAAATCATATCATTTTGTTCAGCCTTTAGGTTACTCTATGTGCTTCCCGTTTGCAGAGAGAACACAATCTTCATTTTTGTTTGGGAACATAGCAAGCTCTGGGTCTATCAGTGTTTATGTCATTTTTCCGAGTGAGGTGGGGCAATATAGTGAATCATATGCCTACTAGTATTTAGTGGTGGAACTTCCTCGATTAATAATTTATATGAGTGTTTTAAGTGTTTTCATTGTAATTGCATTATTTGAGATTGCACTTCATCTTTATGGCATGGTTGGACTTGATATAGAACACATCTAGTGGTTAAGGAAGTCTTTATGTTTGATGTAACAAAATCCCTATCAAATAGGGAAACAGCTCCCTTGGCCTTGAACTTGCAGTATAGTTTGCATTATACTTAGTAAAATATTTTTCTATGTTTCACTGATGCCCATGGAAAGGGCTAATTATTTAGATTAACTTTTTCTAAGCAACATTTGACATAACCTTAAAAGAATAATAATAGATAGATAGATTACATTCTAGAGGAGACCGTGATCATGCAACCAAAATCATTTTCCTTGTTTCCTGTAGAGAAGCTTCTTCTCAAGTGTCCTTGTTGGACACATCACCACATCTTTTCAAGGGAGGGATTAAAGCCAGAGAGGACTCCTAGTACTCTGAAACTCTCTGAATTGCTTTTAAATAACCTCCAGATTATTTAACCTACTATAATGTGATTGTGGGGTTCTATTAGCCATTGGATCTTTGATCCTAGAGCTTCAAAAAATAACTAAATTCATAATAAAGTGCATGCAACATCCTCAGCTGCAGCTATAGGGTTATCTAAAAATCTTGTGTTGACCATCTGCTGGTTAGGGTTCCTAGAAGCTAAATTTTCATAGTTTTCCAAAGTGTTTCTGGTGAGTTTTTCCATTTTTTAATCTAAGATATTCATTTAAAGATTGGGTAATTTTAGAGATAAATATAAAATTTAAAACGGTTTTTTTGTTGGTTTTGATGTTTTAATACCATGCGAAAGAAGAGAGGAATTCAAGGGGGTGTTGTGTATCAATAGTTGCAAACACAAGTTTGAAAATGTTGACTATTCACAACTCTTTTCAAACTTCATGAGGACAGAGTATTAATGCTATTATAGAAATCTAAAATCAGTTACAAAGGTCCCTTTCAAACTATTAGAGTATTATCTCACACATCTGATTACACCTTGAATGAAGTGACCCTTCCAGTTTGTATAGGTCTCAAATAGCCAATCTAGAATATGTATTATAGCTGGTAAATGATGGACTACTATAGAAGTATTTCTAGCATGCACAATATGATTACAATAGACATTATGTAGCAACAATTTTCTAATAGATTTTCATAAGAGGGACTACGCCAACCTCTTCAAATTTACATTACAAAATATAACCAAGCTTAGAAATGACACATATGAGGTATAGGTATAGATATCAAATGAAAATGAGGGAATTGTTGTGAACACATCCTTTGCTATATAGCACTCTTCAAAATCCTCTCTGCACATGAATTGATTGACTCTATTTATGATTTGAATTAACACAATCTTGATATCACGTTTGCAACTGAAAGAGACTTCTTTTGTAGGTAAAAAGCCTGACTTTTTGCATACTTTCTAGTTGTTTTCTTCTGCCTTTTCATGTGCACTAGTCAAAGGTCAGCATAATATAGATTTGGAATTGTAGTTTGTGGTGTAAAAAGTCTGACTTTTTGCATACTTTCTAGTAGCTTCGTTCAAATTGAATATTCTATACTTGGTAGGAATTTTACTAATTTTATATTATTTCTCTTGCAGGTTTCACTTTTGGCTTCTAGATCAATTTGAAATTTCAATTGTGGAATATTTATTGAGATGTCAAACACCGATCGTGGGAAGAAAATATCAAGACAAAATGATCTATCATCATATTTTCAAAGACCTCAATCCAAGGATCCACATTCTCTTCATTCTTCGAGCTCTTTTGAGCAACCTATCACTGAAAGAAATCTCAACTCTTGTGAGAATGCATCTAATATCCAAATAATAGATAAGGAAAGGAAATATGTTCCTCCGGTGATCAAAGTGAGATAAATGAATTTTCACCAGAAATTGGCAGTACAAATGTCGAAAATATTTCATTGGAAAAGAACACCTTTTCAATGAAATATTTTTCTGACTTGCCAGCTTGATGCATTCAATTTCATATTTTTGTTTTCTTTATTTTATTTCAGAAGTAATAGTATTGGTGTAATGTTCCTGACTTGGCTAGTCTAGGAAACGTTGTTAATGTGTGTGTAGGATCAATTGAGATGTCAAACACCGATTGTGGGAAGAAAAGATCAAGACAAAATAATCTATCATCATATTTTCAAAGACTTCAATCCAAGGATCCACATTCTCTTCATGCTTCGAGCTCTTTTGAGCAACCTATCACTAAAAGAGATCTCAACTCTTGTGAGAATGCATCTAATATCCAAATAATAGATAAGGAAATATGTTCCTCCGGTGATCAAAGTGAGATAAATGAATTTTCACCAAAAATTGGCAGTATAAATGTCAAAAATATTTCATTGGAAAAGAACACAACCAATTCATGGAAAAGACAAAAGGGCCAATGGGACATAGGGAGAGGATTCCAACCAGATTGGGTCTCAAAATTTCCATTTATTGATCAATTACCTCCACAAAATGAGAAAGATAAACCAAAATTTATATGCAATGTATGTAGTTGGAAACTTGGCATGCCAATGACATTACAGATGAAGTTAGATACAATTGAGAAGCATGTAGGAAAGGTGTATGAAAAGAAAATTATAGATGGCGAGGAGAAATCTATTGTCAGATGGAAATCTTCTGAGGAATGTCGACATGTACAATATGCTGATGAATATAATGAATATTTAATAAGCAAGCAAAAACTCAAGGCAGGTGGAGGAACCATCACATCTCTATTCGAAAAGACGATGGAAAGAAATTTGTTATCCAAGACAATACAATTAAGCACTGTATTTCACATCTTATCTAAAGGGCGTCCTATGACAGATTATCCGGATTACATGAAATATCTATCTTTTCTTCAAATGCCAAAATTTCCATCTTCTCATTGGTCTTTAACGAGTGGTTGGGAATGGGAAAAATATCTATCTCAAGTAGAAAAGGATGATATGAAAGAGAAGATTGCAAGTGCTAGGTTTGTGTCATTGTCTTTGGATGAGGTTACAGCTATTGATAACACTT
>CBVK0102328620.1:0-11915 GCA_900067695.1 Picea abies
GGATTCATTGAATGAAAAGATTATATTTCTTCATATCCTTGCATTGATTGGGTCAGAGTTACACATCATTGCGTTTCACTTCCGTTACCTGTGAGTAAACAACAGCCATTAAAAACTTTGCGTAATAATAAAATTGATCTAGTAACTCTTTTCTAGGGCTCTTTTACACCAACATATAGCTAGGCTAATGCTTTGGAGTAGGAAGAGAGACACACTCTCCAAAGCTCAAAAACACACAATAGTATCTTGAGAATAGGGAGTGTAAAATTCCTTTGGCCGCATATTGTCCTGGGAAGCCCTTCTAACACAAGGGTCAAGAATTAGGTCGCATTGGTGTTGGCAGAGATACTAACCTGCTTTGTTGACATCAGTGTAGAGATTGCACGTATTACGGGGGTCACTCCGAGGTATACCCACAATTATGAGTGGAAGCCTTTGAGTTGATTTCGGGCTCGATACCCTGCCCTTGCGTGTGGATCGGACTGATGACTATTTCCCTAGGCAGTACTGTTGTCTGTGGTATCCTTAGTGGCCTTTCTCTCTAGGTACTTACCCAAGGTGACTGTGAAGGGGAAAGTCTTCACGGTACCTGGAATTGACGTTGAACAAACTCACTCGGGCTCCTTGGAGGGTAAATCCACAATTACTGCGTGGAAGCTTGCACCAAGGCGTAAGTCTGTTAAGCAGGTCGTCAACGTAACTTTTCCACCTTAGCCCCGCCCCTTCTCGTCTCGTTGTTGCGACGTTGGATTTCATCACCAACTAGTGGCTTCGGAATTAGAAGGTATTATTTGCTTGGTGATTGCTTCTAGATTTTGTTTACTAGGGTGTGCTATTTATTACTCGTAGTTGGCTTTAGGATTTCATTGGGGAGTTGGATAATTGTTTACAATTTCTCCCCCGCGACGTTCACGTAGGATGCAAGGTTTGTCTCCAGAACATCCGGAAGCTTCAGAACCTTTTCCCACTGCAACACCTGAGGGCACTCCTGAGGATTCTCCTCGTCCGGGTGAAATCCCTCTTGTGACTTTACCACACGTGGACATAAGTGATGTCCCAGAAGTCTTTACACCACCTCCAGAAGTAGACCCTACTGATCCTCTTGGTGAGTTTCGCATTCACAATACTATTGAGGATTATCGCATTCATCGTGGTGAACGACCTTCAGGACGTTTTCATCTTTCTGGTGACGATCTTCCACCTCCTGACTTAGTTGCAGGGCCTTCTCACGGTGTAGTAGGCCAAGGTCCTTTCTGGTCCGGAGATTTCCGCCGACCTTTGTTTCGTCCTGAATCTCCTGAGTCTCCTGAATCAGAAATTACACCCGCCACTACTACTTATCGTTTTATTTTACCTCCTGAGATGGCTCATCTTGCGAACACTACGAGTGTTCAAACCGGAATACCGGCAACCACTCTTGCCCCGATAAATACCCAGAGAACTCCGGTAACTAATCCAACTTTACCCTCTGGTTACCAAGCATTGAATCCTGCATTGAATGTTCCACATCCAACACCTCCACAAACTCCTGCTGGTTCTCCAGGTGGTCCTCAGTTTCCTGGGCATCCTATTCCTGGTTTCATACCGACACTCCCTTAGTTTCCTGCTGGTATTGTTAATCCTAGTGGTACTATACCGACCGTTGCACCTAATGTCCAAATTCCTGTTGGTGGACAGAGTAGTACAGTTCCTTTTCTCGGACAAACCATCGTGACTACACAACCTCAGGTTGGCACACAATTTCCGGGTGGAAATATCCCTTTGATGGGGGGACCAAACTCACCTTTAGGACAGAACATTCCTCCTGCATTGGCCCAATATTGGACTCAACTTATGAAAAATATTGCTCAAAATCCTGGGGCGCAACAAGTTGTCCCTACTCAAGGCCAATCGTATCCAGGGGTGACTAATCCTATTTGGGGTTCCGTTCAGTCTACTCAACCCCAGGTCTCTGCTCAGACTCAAGGTCAAAATCCTTGGGGTTACTACCCTATTCTACCACCACCAGGGTAACCGGGATCTTCTCTCTGGGGGAAAACTGCATATGCACCCACTGGTTTACCGACAGGGCTTCCGCCCCAAAGTCACCAGTACCCTCAGGTGAATCGGAAATTGCCTTTTCTTGCCACTCTGGATTTGCCAGATTTGTCTAGGATCCTTAATGATCCTATTCGTCACTCTCCCCAATGGCCTGCTATTCCTACAAAGCTTCCATCGGACATCCCAAAATTCGATGGGAAGGCGGGAGAGGACCCGAATAATCACGTCATGACTTTCCATCTGTGGTGTTCTTCTAACTCATTGATGGACGACTCCATTAGATTGCGTCTTTTTCAACGCACCCTTACAGGTGCTGCTACGAAGTGGTACATTGAATTACCACGAGGATTCTTTTCGGATTTCAACACTCTTTCCATGGCCTTTCTCACACACTACCAGTTACCAATTCGTTATGATACAGAGACTGAGATTTTAACCTCCTTTAAACAAAGTTCCGACACTCATATCTCTGATCACATCCATGAGTGGCGAAGGAGGAGACGTCTTATTAAACTTGAACTTCCCGATCAGTTACTGGCTGAATGGTTTACAAAATCATTTGTAAACAAAATTGGAAAAGACATTGCCATGGGCGGTGTTGTTACCGAAGAGCAGGCTATAAGTCGTGCTCAGTATTTAGATCTTGTCTATTCTCAAACGGGCACTTTATATGACTTACTTCCTGATTTACCTCGTTCTGGAACTTCCAGCACTTCTACTGCTCCAGTTGCTTCACATGCAGCTGATGGTGTGATTGGGACCACTCAAGCCCATTCACATTCTGTGTCCACTACAACCCCAAAATCCAATACTTCTAATGTTCAGAATGCTCTGTCTCCTGCTCCTCCCGCCGGAAAAACTTCTGAAGTGAACGTCGTTCAATCCACACCTACCGGTAAGAATAAATCCAAGAAGGGGAGAGGAAAGAATAAGGAGGGTAAAAACGCTAATCCAAATGAACAAACCAAATCTCCTCCTGTTGATGACCGAGATAAGCATAAGCCACGCTATCCTTGCCTTATGTGTAGTGACGATCACTACACGAAGGATTGTCCGAGACGTGCTGAAGTTCATAAGTTCCTTCAATCCACACCGAAACCTTCTACTCTGGTGGTCTTGTCTCAACCCTTCCCGTCTCAACAACAGGCTTCGTTGGTCATCCACGACCAACCATCTGCTTCTACATCTACACAATCTTATGTTTTGATGTGTACTGGTGATTCCAGGAAAGACACTGTTTCACTTGCCACTTGAGCCAAAGACTATACTTCTTCGAAAGAGAAGGTTGATGATACACCTCCTGATTTAGTTTCAACCCCTCCACCGAATCCATCTACTACTGGTCCTCTTCATCTTGAAAGACCAAACCTTGATACAGTTATACGGCCACCCCCCAAAGGTGTCGTTA
This sequence comes from Picea abies, assembly GCA_900067695.1. Taxonomy (NCBI): domain Eukaryota; kingdom Viridiplantae; phylum Streptophyta; class Pinopsida; order Pinales; family Pinaceae; genus Picea; species Picea abies. The sequence goes on from CBVK0102328620.1 coordinate 3,449, forward strand.
AGAAATCGGCATTCAATCCTCATGAACGTGCGGCTCAGAACTACAGCATTGTAGAAGATCTGGCCCAAGCACCTTCAGCGATGTCTACCCTTGAGGTCCTTCAGTCCTGTCCTGCACAGCGAAGGGCCATGTTGAAAGCCATAGGTGGAATCGATCCTACCGATGATAATTTAATAGTCTTTGACTTAACCGAGCATATTCCGAGGTTACCCGCACAGCTTGCATTCCAAATACAAGTTGTTGTTGCCGACAAGAGCATTTTTCGGACGGTTGTTGATGAAGGTGCCTCAACCTGTGTCATGTCTTTTCCTTGCTGGAAATCCATTGGTTCTCCACCCTTAACCGAGTCACAAAACACTTTGCGAGCCTTCAACGGCTCTGGTTTCAAACCTTATGGTGTTCTGCCGTCGTTGCCCGTCACTCTCGCAGGCAAGACCGTCCAGATAGAAGTGGAAGTTTTTGATACTCCCCTCGATTATAATCTTCTACTCGGTCGAAGCTGGGTCGATTCTATGCGTGCTGTGGTATCAACCTTGTTTCGTGTTCTACGATTTCCTCACGAGGGAAGAGTGGTTATGGTCGATCAACTTGCTTTCTTTAACACCGATGCTCGCACAGGAAATGTACCGTTTATAGCAAACACCCCTCAGGGTTATGAGAATGTTGGCGTCGGTCTTTTAAAAGATTCGTCGTTAATGGGTACTTTTCCCATACCACCACCGCCCAATATTCCAAACTCGTCAGTTGCATCTATTAACATGATCTCTACCGTGCCTCGTGAACTTCCAGTGTCTGCTGACCCTTGGATAGTCCCTAATCCTGGAGATCATGTTCGTTTCGGCAACGTTATGCCGTTAAGTCCGGTTGAGTCTGCCTACCAAGCTCTTCAATCGACAACCCCTACTACTTCTTCTTGCGAGGAGTTGTCTCCTGATCCCTTTCGTGTTGTTTTTCCAACCGACGAGATGATCATGTCTGTCTTGGATGACACCCCTTGGGACGATGGAAATCATCGTTCCATATTGTTTCTGGAGCAGCAGACTCTTGAGAATTACCAACGGATTTCGACTCTGTCGACCGTTGCTGTTGTTACAACCGTTCCTGGATCTATACGAGATGTGTTCGCTGAAGGGAACCTGAGTAACATTTCACCCACGATACCCATAGATATTTCCGTAAAACCTGGAATAGTCGAGAATGTTCATATTGGAGCCTCGTGTTCACCGGAAGAAATCGTTACTTACACTTCATTGTTTAAAAAATTCCGTGATATTTTTGCCTAGAGTTACGAGGAAATGCCAGGTATTGACCCCTCGATTGTGGTTCATGAAATTAAGATGTACCCTGGAGCCAAACCCGTTCGACAGCGTCTCCACCCTGTTCATCCACGTAAAGCCGCAGCCATCAAGCTTGAGGTTGAGAAATTACTTAAAGCCGGTTTTATTTACCCCGTGGCCTTGACAGAGTGGGTTTCAAACCCTGTACCGATCGATAAAAAAGGTGGCAGTATTCGCGTTTGTGTAGATTATAGGGATATAAACAAGGCTTGTCCTAAGGATAATTTTCCGACCCCTTTCGTCGACCAGATTGTTGATGACTGTGCTGGCAGCGAAATCTTTTCTCTCGTGGATGGATTTTCCGGCTATAATCAGATCAATATCGCTCCTGAGGACCAACACAAAACTGCTTTCATTTGTCCTTGGGGTACTTTCGCCTACCGTAAACTTCCTTTCGGTCTAAAGAACGCTGGTGCTACGTTCCAACAAGCTATGTCCTACGCTTTTCACGATATTAAGCATATCGTTCAACCTTATTTGGACGATTTGCCTGCTCATTCTTTACGTCGGGTTGATCATCCTATGCATCTCCGAGCCATTTTCGTTCGTTGTCGATTCTATCGCATTCGGTTGAATCCGCATAAATGTGTCTTTTGCGTAGAATCGGGCCATCTCCTTGGTTTTATTGTTTCACGCCATGGGATCCGGGTGGATCCTATCAAGGTCGAGGCGATTCTTAATCTCCCTCCTCCTTCTACTTTACGCCAGTTACAAAGTTTGCAGGGGAAAGCAAACTTTCTTCGTAGGTTCATCTTGAACTATGCCGAGATTACTCACGGTTTTACACGTCTTTTGAAGAAAGGTTCTGAGTTTGTCTGGGATAAAGCTGCCAATGATGCCTTTGAAGCATTGAAGTTGTCCCTTACCAAAGCTCCTCTTCTTTTTCCTCCGGATTATAGTCGAGATTACTTTCTTTATTTAGCTGCGTCCGAGTCTACCATCGGCATGGTTCTCGTTCAGGAGGATGATGCCCGTGATGAACATGTTATCTATTACCTGAGCCGAAGTTTGACTTCTACAGAGATTAAATACCAACATGTTGAGAAGATGGCCTTGGCTGCTGTTCAAGCAGTTCAACGTTTTCGTCACTACATTCTTGCCAGGAAAACTACTATGATTTCACACTGTAACCCCATGCAACATATCTTGACTCGTCAATTGCTGGGGGGAAAGTACTCCAAATGGATTGTTATTCTCCAGGAGTTCGATTTGGAGTTTGATCGAGCCACATCGAAGAAATCTCTAGTTTTCGCTGAGTTGATTTGTGATTTTCCCCACACTGCAACGGAAAGAGTAGCAATTGATTCATTACCTGACGAGTCACTTTTCCTTATCACTACCAATGATATTTGGTATGGATATATCATTATCTATCTCCAAACTCAAACTTTTCGGCCTGAGTTGTCCAGTGCTGAACGACGTCGTGTTCGTTATCAAGCCCGTAATTAGATTATTCTCGGCGATACTCTTTATCGTCGAGATGTTGATTCTGTGTTTCGACGTTGTTTGACCTTTGACGAAGCCGAGAGAGCTTTGAATGATTGCCATTCGGGAGCATGTGGCGGTCATATGTCTGGGTATGCTACTGCTCAGAAAATCTTGCGTGCAGGATACTTTTGGCCTTCGTTGTTTAAAGACTGCATCACTGCTGTTCAAAACTGTCATGCGTGCCAGGCCTATAATCAAAAGATTCGGTCACACCCTGCTCCACTTCATCCTGTAGTCTCCGTAGGTCCGTTCGCTAAATGGGGCATTGACTTCATGACCTGTCACCCTCACTCGGTCGGGGGGCATGGATATATTATCGTAGCTGTTGATTATTTTACGAAATGGGTCGAGGCGATGCCGACATTTGATAATACCGGGAGAACTGCAACACTTTTTCTTTTTAACCATGTCATTATTCGTTTTGGTGTTCCTCAGGCTATCGTCATTGATCACGGTAGTCATTTTAGAAATAATATGATGTCTGAACTAACGGAGAAGTTGGGCCTTCGTCATGATAGCTCAACGCTCTATTATCCACAGGCTAATGGCCAAGTTGAAGCCATTAACAAAGTTCTTATCACTATGATTAGACGGATGATAGGAATCCATAAAACTAGCTAGCACACAATGTTATTTTCGGCATTGTGGGCGTATCGGACATCAGTTAAGTCTGCCACAGGATTCACACCTTTTCGTTTAGTATATGGCATGGAAGCCATTCTACCTATAGAATGCGAAATTCCATCTTTGAAATTAGTCGTAGAACTTTTACCAAATACTTCTGCCGAAGAGGAACGTTTGTTGTATCTAATGCGACTAGACGAAACCTGCCGTGATGCTACCTTGGTAATCGAAGCCCAGAAAAAATGTGTTAAGGCACAGTACGACAAGCATGTTAAACCTCGTGTCTTTTCCGAAGGAGATCTTGTTCTTTTATATGAGCAAGATAAGGACGTCTTAGGTGCTGGAAAATTTGAACCAATGTGGCGTGGGCCTTATATTGTTAGCAAAGTTTTGGCAAAGGGGGCATATGAGCTGGTAGATTATGATGGGATACCTTTGAGTGAACCCAGAAATGGGTTATACTTGAAGAAATATTATGCATGAGTCATTTTTGCATAACGCACTTGTATTTTTATGTATCATACTGAGTGTGTGTGATTACTTTTGAGCTTTTTGTTTGACGATATTTGGTTTTTTCACCCTTACGATTACGTTGTGTTTGATTGTCAGATGTCGGAGTTTTCGCTACCTTATGTTGGCTTCGCTGACGGCGCTAGCCGTAGTACTCGGAACCTAGCTTCTGCTGCCTGGGCAATCTATGCCCCAACGAATGAACTTATTTCTCTACGAGGTGTATGTCTAGGGCGAGCAACCAACAACATAGCAGAGTATAGCGCCGTTATTGAGTTATTGGTTGATGCTATCTCTCTTGGAATTCGTCGTTTGGTTGTGCAACTTGACTCACAGCTAGTGGTGCTACAGCTAAGTAATGTCTACTCTATTCGAAGTCCTACATTATTAAGAGTTTACTTGCAGATTCGCCTCTTGGAAAGACATTTTGATGACATAGAATATCAACATATTCCGAGAAGTCTAAATACATTAACAGATGCGCTAGATAACTATGTGTTAGACAGACATTTGAACAATTTATAAATCAAACACATGTACACAAATGTAAAGTAAGCCGGTAATAACCATGTATATATATATCGATCAAAGTTTGTGTGTTACAAAATTTGTCCGAAGACCAAAAAGATAAAAAATGGAAGCTCGTGGCTTCTACATAACGATATCATGACATCAATGATGTTCATGATATCATACTAAAGTCTTGACTACTCTACGGAGCAGACGACCCATAGAGGCTGGAACTCCCATGGTATGACGCTGATCATTCTGTGGGACATCATCCAGAGACATATCTGGAATACCATGCATCAGGCCCTCTAAATTCTGCTCCACGGTAAAGTAGTCCATAGCATGCTGAGGAACTGGAACTACTACCTCTCCTCGCCTCTGAGCAGGAGAACTCCCAGCTGGTCTGTAGGCTCCAACATCTGTGTTATCAATACATTTTGGTGTTAGTCTTCGAGAAAAGTAACAAATCCAAAAACATTTAATATTATTAAAATACAAAAACATCTAAAAAAACTCAAAAAGTTAGTGACTTTCTTACCAATGTTTCCCCACTCGGTGTCCTCAGGAAGGACGAGGTCAGGGTCACCTCGAAAATCTAGGCCAGCGTAGGCGTAATCCTCAACCATCAGCACCTGGCCTTGCAGCCAATCGAAAAAACGGTCGTCATATCTGACGATTGGTCCTGCCACGTGCCTTGCCATGAGATGGCACCATCGAAGCATCCGTGGCTCCCTAGGACCCGGAAAGTGCCAGTCTCCCTGAAGCCTGTATACCGGGACTCTCTCACAGAAGAAGGAAACTATTAATGATCCATAGCCAAATTGTTTGAAGCCTCCACGCCTGCTTTTTGTCAACTGTTTTTTGAGACTTCGTAAGACTGCATCCGCCCAGTTGAAAACTCGGGGCTCAAGACACTCTAGGGCATATTGAAAGTAGCTCTGAAGAGCCATATGAGGTGAAGCACTGCCTGCCATCCTAGCTATGGTCGACAGAATGGTGCAAAGAGTGATGTCAGTCACTCCATTGATGGCCACTTTCCCCTTTCGTCTCTCTGCCTCTGGTACACAGTAATCTCTGCAGTATTCGCTCATTTTTCTGCCACCTCTGCGACCGCCAGTTAAGCTGACATATGAACCTCTTCTGGATAAACTGGTCAGAAAGTATATATCTTCAATATCTATGGTCAATGTATGCATACCCACATGGAAAACTTGTTGGTCTGGATCCCACATATGGATCAAATGTTCCAATAAACGTACTTGGGCTCTCATGCCCGGTATCCGGAAGAATTTGAGAAGACCACAGTTTCTTAAGGCAGCAATTGTTTGCGGGTGATTCTCGGCGGCATTATTTTCGTCTTCATGCTCACATTCTCTCCATTCCAGGACCATGGTGTGACTATTAACTTGCACAATATCCATAGGAAGATAGTCAATTTATTAATTCATAAGAAATTTTGATTTTGGTGGCTAACCGTTGTGTAAAAATTTTCAAATTGCGCTGCCCGTAGGTGAGCTTAACACACAGTGCGGAATTTCCGCACTGTGGTTAAGGTCAGCCTGCGGAAATCCTAAATTTCCGCAAGTCACGAAAGGGTCACCTGCGGAAACTCTGTTTGGCGCATAGGGTTTTAAAGAATCACTCATAACTCAACATTTAACCATTCAAATCATAAAAATGAACCATGGAAAGATAAAGATTTGAGCACTTACTTGTTTGGTCCGAACGGTTTGCGATTTGATGCACCGAAGCTCCCAGGAATTGACTCTGAAGATTGGAGGTGAATTGGTAATTTTTGCACTAATTTGGTAATTTGGAAACACAAATGGTAAAAATGAAATGGTAATTTGAATATATTTACTTTTTACTTTTTAAAAAGTGGGTTTTTCTTTATTTTTTCATTATATTGCCTATTTTAACCTAATTACTAATGTGGGAATGAGTAAATGATTGGCAGGCCCTTAACGAGACGGTTATGGATCCAAAAATTTTTGCATTATGGTGTGAAATTGTGTGTTTTTATGGTTTTAGTCTGAAAACCTCAAGTGTATTTTACCCGTTCTAACACTTTTCAAAAACTTAGAACGTGGTCGGGCGTTGTTTTATCCCTTTTCCGGGCTTGATGCGGTTATACGAAAAAGGAACCCCCCTGGAGTTGACTTTAAGCCCTTTTCACGACTCCCTAAAAATGAAAAGATTGCCGAGCGACCTTGCTATTTTCACGCTCGTTAAAGTATTTGAACTTATGCATCCTCCGAGCGATAGTTTAACCCTTTTTCGGTCTCGTTGGATTATTGTACGAAAAAGGAACTGAGAGAGTTCTCTTTTGAGTGTTTTTCCAAACTCTATAATCTTGAAAAACCTTCGAGTTTACTATCTTTGGACTCGTTAAACAAACATTGACAGACCCGTGATGGGACCGAACCACTCCTTCTTAGGGTTCATTAAAAATAGTCCGAAGGACTTGTCCGAAGGATGAGCTTATATCAACAAGCATATGTGATCCTCTTCAAGCTACTTGCCAGAAATGGTGGGGGAAAAATTTGGGAAAGGGATATGTTTCGTTTTTATGTTAATTGGCAGTAAGTGTCGCTCTTGAACATGACACCCCCTATTCATCATTTGAAGCCGGTTTGGGAAATCCATTTGTCTCTCATTCGATTTGATTACAAGGTCTTTCCATGTGTCGTCTTTGAGTCAATGCTGCCAAATCATTGGTCGTGTCATCCATATGTTCAAGAGCTGTCCATTTGAAACCTCTATTGAGTCAGCCATCTGCAGTTGTCTTTTCATTCAGTGTCGGCCTTCCCTGTGTCCAAAGTCCAATTGCCACATACTCTGTTTCACTTTTAAAACTCTGTTACTCATTTTGTGTCACTGATGGGGGATACATCAAGGCCCTCCTGTGACGAGTCTTGTTCCGTCGACATAAACACATTATCCAGGATTAAGACTTAGAAATATTTGTAGTACCTTGGAGCTTGCATGCCTCAATGGCAAGTTTCTCACTTTCGACAGTGGATTTACATCATTGGTCCCTGATCGAAAGATTCCGTCGATTGTTCGACATCAACTCATTTATTCACAGTTGGCGGATTGTACTATAGTACCTTGGGGGTCATTGAAATTAATGGTGATTTCCCTCGCACTTGTTAACGGTATACATCAATGACCGGTAATCAAGTGGTTTCTACCATGTTTGACTTCAACACATGTAATCACATGGTCAGATTCGTACTTTGGGTGATGAGATTGAAGACCCTGGATATTATCATTATAATCCAGGTTGCGATGGAGTATGTATTATTTGTGACACATAGATCCACTGTGTATGTTTCGTGGCTATGTCGTCTTGATTGAAAATTTGTTGCACAGATCCACAGTGTATTCCGGTGGCTGTGCTATGATTGACATGACTACATGGATCCACAGTGTATGATTGGTGGCCATGAATTTTGTTTATGATGTCATCAGTCTATGATCTGAGTATGGGAATGCCTACCTCAGAATTGATATATGTATGGTACTCTGCTGATGCTTGGATGTTTGCAGGTCTCCGAGTAGATGTGCTTTTGGTTCTTGACACACACATACAACTTACAAAGTCTATCGACTGTCACTGGTTCCACTCTCAGACTTTGGGGAGCATTCTGTTATCCACATTTTTGGTTATCGAGATGATGACATGATAATGACATGGTGATGGAAGATCTAACTCTTCATTTAGATCTTTTTCATGAAGAAAGTTACACTTATCAGCTTCTCAAAATCACACTTTTGAAAATAGTACGCAGGCTGCATATATACTATCCTGCGGAAATACTTGATTTCTGCAGGCTTCATTCAGTCTGACTGCGGACTTTCCACACTGTGTTAATGGCCAGGGTGCGGAAATGTTTCTAAAGGAAGAAAATGAATAAGTTCTCGATCCTTCTAGAAGGAATCTTCTAGAAGGATGAGTTGGAGTTCGAATGGTTGGCAAATTAATGAGTCTCCAG
>CBVK0102328646.1:0-12690 GCA_900067695.1 Picea abies
TAGTGTGACAAATATTTTGAAAATGAGATCTAATCTGGGTATAGGATGGACAATCTAAGAGAAAGTTCTTTTCATATTCAACCTTCTTAGCGTCACAAAGGTGACACACTCTTTCATCCCATGGAGTTTTAAGAATTCACAAAAGCCTAGTTTCACTATGGAGTTGGTGAGAATTTGTTCTTATCTTATCAATTCTTATTTTTTTCTTTACACTTGGAAAAACAAATAGATAATTTTGATCTTCTAGATTAGGGTTGATTACATCCTTATAATGTCTTAATTTGTTTTTCCTATAACTCTTTATCACACCACATTTTCTCCTTAAAATCTTAGTGGAGTTAATCATCATCATCCTCATTTACTTAAAATTGTAATAAATTGTCCCCACACGAATTCTATAATTTTTTCCTACATAAAAAATAAAAAAGAAAAAAGAAAAAGAAAGATTCCCTACCTATTCAATCATGTTCCCTTTCATTTTATAAAAATCTCAATGCAATAGTATTCATCATTTATTATTTACAAGAGTTTTCAAAGCTTTTTCATTATTTAATATAATTTTGTTTTTAATTATATTTTTCCAATAATTATAGGAAGTTATAAGAATTATTTTATAGATTCATAAATAATTAAATATTTCTTAATAACTATTTATTTTTAGATATATTGCAAACCAAATTTACTATGCTAATAGAAAAATAATAGTGATTGTATTTCTCTTAATTTTTTTCTCATTTTTAAACACACTGTCCCTATTTTTTGCAAATCCAAATCAAACAGTTCAACACTTAGCCACTAAAGATAGGAATGCATTGTCTTTACAATACTTTAGTCCAAAAGAGTCTAAGTATATATACCATGGAATTGTTGGTGGATATCAAACATAGTGTTTTTTTTTTTTAAATAATGAACAAGTTTCAAAAACTTACCAACCGTGGTTCATCAATTTTTTTTTAATGGATTTTACATTTTAAATATATGTTAAATATATGCTGTTATATGTTATTAATTAGTTTTTTTTTATTAGTAAAATTTTATGTGTGTAATTTTTGGATTTCATTTATAAGACTTTTTCTCCTTAATTTCATGACTTTAATTTTATGATATGATATATGATTTTATTGAAAAACAAGTTTATGATTTTGTAATTTCATAATACAGTTTTTGAAGTTTTTGAAAAAACAATTATTTTTTTAATAAAATGAAAAACAATGCTTAGATATTTGGTGTTCTTTAATTATAAATATTAATTTTTAAATTTTGTTAATAAGTTTTTAAATTTTGTTATGAAAAAATAATTTAATATTAACAATAATAAAGATTTTTTATTTAACAATTTAAATAAATAAATACAAATTTAAATTTTAAAAATTGTTTTTTATAAAAAAAATTTATTTAATAATTTAAATAAAGAAATACAAATATAAATTTAAAAATTTATTTTTTAATAAAGATTTTTTATTTAATAATTTAGATAAAAAAAATACAAATTTAAATTTAAAAATTTATTTTTTTATATTTTATATTTATATTGAAATTTATATTTATTAAATAAAAATAAAAATTAAATATACATTTATTTTAATTTTATATTTGTATAAGAAAATACAAACCTTTCATTATTTTAACCTTTCATGATAACAATTTTTTTTATAAATTAATTCATAACTAAAAATAAAATGTAAAATTTTGAATTTAAAATTAAAATAAATTCTTATTTATTTTATTTTTATTTATAAATATTATATTAATTTCAATTTTAATTTTATTAATTCATAAAATTAAAAATTACATCTTACTTATAATGAGTTGTAAGTATATCTAACTTGAAGGTATAAGAAGAAACATGGGTAATAAATGGTAACATAGGTATATGTAATTTGATTTTCTTTCCAAACTATTTTTAATGAAACAAGTATTGTGTTTTTATTTGAGAATTTTAACAGGCAATCTTAAATGTGCATTCTTCACCCTATTCATCAAAACCTTCTAGCAAACCAAATTTATTTGCTTCAAGAAATCCCACAATTTGAACACAAAAAATACAAGTTTTTCACCAAAAACAAAGGAGATTGTCTAATAGAAATTAATCACATATAAATATAAAATCATTTTAATTTCAATACCTTTATGGTTCCATTTAACAACATTATTATGAAAAATTCACTCAATTTATTTAGGCATTCCCATTAACCGGTAAACATCAAATAACATCTAATCATATTTTTTATTTTATATACTTACATCTAATCTAAAGATATTTTATATTAAACCATATATATCCCAATATAAGGTGAATATTGTTTATGCATTACTTAAATCTACCAGGAAGCAAAGGGGTCGAGGTGCTAAATGAGACGGTCACTAACTGAGCCTTCCACAGTGAATGCATTCAAATCTACTATTTTCTCACGCCTTCCTTATATATCGATGACTAATAGGAATGCCCAAATATTGTGACAGAAGTTTTCATATTAATATTGTTAATTGGAATTGTAAAAATATTGCAATTAAAATAATACAAATATTGTAATTAAAATGATGTCTAGGGACACATAATTCTCCTCTTAAAGTTCATAAAAACTATATATAAACACTCACCATATTAATTATATTAAATTATCCTTTCTTTATTTCTTTTTAAATCATTTAACTAATTTTTTATATTATATTATGTTTAGATTTTAATTTGTTGAGGTATTTAATATATAAACTTTTTTTTTAATGGGATAAACCTTAATTTAAACTCCAAATTAAAATGAATTTATATTTTCATTACTTAATAATATCAAGTTTAAGATGAATTTATGTTTATTATTTTTTTAATAATAATATAACATTACATATTTCACTTTATCAAATTCTACATCTTCTGAATAAAATTAAAAAAAAATTGTTTTATACAAATTGTAAGCCTCTCTTGGTCTTATTAAACTCTTATCTAGATACACAACATTAGAAGTGTGATTTGTATGAATAAATTACTAATTTCATACAGAAACTAAAAAAAAAAAAGCAAAGCCTAAAAAATCATGAAAGGTCTCGTTAACATCTAAGAAACTATTTTAAAAGTGAGAAGTATGGAGAGACATACAATTTTCTATTTTTCTTTTTCAAATGTAAATGCTATTAAATTTTTTTGCAATATAAATTGTCATGACGTATTTGTTGTTTACTCTTTTTGGGAATTTCTATGATTTATTGGCTACAAAGTGAGTATTTATATATATCTCCAAGTTCCCTAGAGGAATGATCGAATGAAAATGTTGTCATACCAATTGTGTCATCCCTTGACTTTGTCACTTTGACATCTGGAACACTTTGTTCGTTCATTCCTTGAATGAACTGAGTAAGTGACTTTGACATCATTGTCACATGTATAGACCTGCGAGATCCTTGTGTGGTGACCCATAAAGAAGCAGGTAAATGAAATCTTTGGCCACCCAATACAGATCTTATCCTTGGAAAAGGAGTGCCACCTAAAAATGATGCCAGCCCTGCATAGAAGAGAAGACAACCCATAATCATTTTTAGTTATTTGCTTACCAGATCCGCTCTCTATATCTCTCTTTTTTTGTTTCTCTGGAATTTTCCATTTGCCTTGTAGCTTCGAAATCTTTAATTTTTTATGGTGCATGAATGCATAGTTAAAGAAAGAGATTACTGAGAAAGATAAAGCAATGAGTCTTACTCGTTGTTGTTCAATTTTCTCTATCTGAAAGCTAGGCAAGTGTACACTGGATTGAAAATGTTTTTCATAGTGATGTAATGTTGAGTTTTATTTTATGTTGTAAATGACTGTTTTTCATAGTGATGTAATGTTGAGTTTTATTTTATGTTGTAAATGACCATTCATATGAAAAACAATGTTTTTAACTAAAATATGTTGGTTGATCATTATTCAATTTTTACAATTTTTTTTGTTTTGGAGTTTTTAAAGTTTTGATAGCTTTAAGCTTATTTATAATTTTTCTTTTGTTGTTTTTAATTATAAATAACAAAATGTATTTTTTATTTAAAATTTTGTAAGATTTATTTTAAATTAATGAAAAAGTTTGATAGCTTTAAAATTTAAAAAATATAATGAAAGTTTTATGGTATATTTCTTAGGATTATATGATGGACATGAAGGTGCTTATGTTAGCTTTATTTTCTAATGCAATTCATGGTTGTTGATTGAATAACAATTTTAAATTACTAACACATTTTGTGTTTCTAATATTCTCATTAATGAATTTTGTAGTTTTGTGTTTGCTTAAATATATTTATAATTTCAAAAACATGAATTTCTATTGTGTTGTTTTTAATCATTGAATTGTTAGGATTGCACATACAAAAATATAATGAAAGTTGGCTAGTACATTTATTAGGAGTATATGATGGACATGAAGGTGCCTAGGTTAGTTTTCTTTTCTAATGCAATTCATAGTTGTTGATTGTATCACAATTTTAAATTACTAACACATTTTCCAGGTGTCAAATATTCTCATTAGTGAATTCTATAATTTTGTGTTAGGAGATAACAGTTTACAAGGACACTAGTTGTGGAGTTAGAGGTAGTAATCATCAAAAGGGCTATAGTTGGTTGTTTCAAGAAAGTGGATGCCCTTAAGTTTTAAGGGTGCTTTTAATGTGAGAGACATTGGTATAATATGTTTGTTTTTTTTGGTATATCTCATACTTATGTGTGATTGTAAGTTTCTTTGATTATTTTATTCTTTATTATTTATTATTGATGGACACCAATATACTACCCACTGTACTTTATTATTTTACAATTGGTCCATTTTAGTTTATTAAATAAAATAATGTACATTAAACTTTCCTTATGATAATACATGTACATAATTAATATTTTTTTATCCTCGGAAAAAGTTCATAATTTCAGTATAGAATAACAAAATTACATACATAGATATGAACCAGTTATGATGACTATGTTCATATTTTCCAGCCAAAAAGCAAGTTGTTTTGTTTCTTATGTTTGAGCATATGCTTCACTTTTATATTTTCCCCATATTTAGTAGTCTTTGCTAGTCTTTTTTGCTCCAAATACAGTCCTTTTAGAATACAAAATGGAAGTAACAAAGGTCCCTTCAAAATATAGAGGCTCCTCTTATGGAGAGGTATTTTATTTGCCAAAATTTGAGTTGTCTTGACTTTCATGAAAGGGTTGGTGATAGTATCCATGTGCTCCATCAAGAGTATGTTCAATTACATGCCACAGTCCATAGGCTAGCTGCGTGGCTTCCTTGGAAAGTCTGTCTACCACCTGGTTCCTTTCCCTATAGATATGAGAAAAAGAGATGTTGTCAAATAAAATTCTGAATCAAAGCACATCCTCAAGCAAAGGGAGAAAACATGAGATATTGCATCTATGTATTCCATTATCCCAGTTTATGATAACTAGTGAATCTCCAAATACTTGTAGAGTTCTACAACCCTTCTCAAGGGAAAAGAGTAAGAGTCGTTTTAAGGCCATGAGTTCTGAGTAGTTATTTGTTCCATCCCCCTGGCCCTCCTTGAGGTGAAAGTAGTGTGATGTGGAGATAAAAAGACATCCTGGCCCTCCTTGAGGTGAAAGTAGTGTGATGTGGAGATAAAAAGACATCCTCCCCCCCCACAATTTCTCTAGTTAAACAGGGAGGGTCCATCGAAGAAAGCGCACGAGAGACTAAGATCAGGGGAATCCTCCCGAACAACCCTTTTGCACATTGTATTGCCCGCAATGGTAGGTGAGTAAGATTTGTAGATGCTAAAGCTTTGGGCCACTACCCTTTCGGCTGAGATAATTTCTCCCTGGAAAATGTGAACATTTTTGGTGATCCATAGACCCCAAGCGATAATGAAAGGGAAAGCTCAGAGATCCTCTTGTCCCCATCTTGTTAACCAAGCTTTTAAAGTCAGATCAAAGGAAATGTCATGCCATTCCAGGATCATGGGTATTAGTTCCTTTGCGAAGGTCCAAACTTCGGTGACAAATGGGCACTGAAGAAAGAGGTGATCCACTATTTCTAGATGTGATTTACAGAGAGCACAATGACCTAGCCCAAAAAATAGGCATTTTTGTAAGTTATCCCAGGTAGGAATTTTATTTTTCATAATTGACCAGATTAAGAGTTTCCCCTTCGCTGGGTAGGATTGTTTCCAAATCTTTCGCCACCACCAGAGAGGCTCCTGTTGTTGTAGATATGTTGTTAATTTTAGATAGCTAGATCGTGGAGTCTATTCTCCATCCCCCACACTGTCCCAAAGTAACTCATCCTCATAGGCACTCAGTCGAATGGAGGATTTCCAAAGGGTTTTTATATATCTATCCCAGATTGGTCAATCTTCCTCTATAAGTCCAATTCTAGGTCTTGCTAACCATCCTTGTTGCCACAGGTTTGTAGTGTGAGGATCGCCTATCTGAGCCAAGTGTAAGAAACCTCCCATAGTCAATCATTGTATTACACCCTCAGGAAGGTTATGTCCATGTTGGCTCCCAACCCAGGGATCCAGTCCAAGATGCACCATACGCCCATTTCCCACTCTCCACATGAGTCCCGCCCCCATGAGAGAAAAATATTTAGTTAACTCTTTGCATATAATAGAGGCCCTTGATGTAGATTTGTTGGTGGAGCGAACCTAGTATATTAAAGTGAGTGGGGCAATATACTTCTGATGAATTACCTGGGTCCAGAGACTGTAAGTATTTGTCATCCTCCAAGAGCATTTTGCTGCGAGAGCTGTAGAGAAGTAGGAGATATTCTTCATCCCCCATCCGTCGAGGGCCTTAGGGGTTGCAATCCTTTCCCATCATACCCAGGGTAAAATGTTTTTATCCTTATTGCCCTGCCAGAGATAAGTGAAACATAATTTCCTCATTTTTTCCAGAGTAATTTTGGGAATCCATGCGAGGGACAACAAGTAGACAGGGATAGCTTCTAGAACCGATTTTATTAATACTAGTCGCCCGGCTCTTGAGAGCCAACATTGACTCCAACATTTTAGCCTCTTCTCCAATTTTTCTAATAGCCACTGCCAATCGGTCTTCCTGTAGTCATTTGGTTTTAAAAGAAATCCAAGATATTTCAACCCTTCTTCAATGTCTAAGCTCTGAAAGGGTAGTCTCTGCAAAATTTAAAGGATTTCCTCATCTTCCATCAAGGAGAAAGTGATACTTGACTTTTGTTCATTTATTTCCATGTCAGTGGCGTGTTTGAAGAGTAAAATTCCATCACACAGTTTTCCAATATCCTGTCTTGAGCCATCACAGAATATTAAGATGTCATCCACAAAGAGTAAGTGTGATATGTAAAACCCATGTGTGATTTTGATGTCTATGAAGCTTCATGTAGCTTTTTCTTCGTGCAGGTAGCGACTAAGACATTCCGCTACGAGCAAAAAGAGTAGTGGGGAAAGGGGGCAACCTTGGCGTAGGACTCTTTCTGCCCTGAAGAAGGAGGTAACAGATCCATTGATCAATAAAGAGAAGGATACTGAGGTAAGACAAGCCAAAATCCAATTTGTGAAAGATACACTGAATCCAAGATGGATTAGTAGCATATGAATGTAGAGCCAGTTTACCCTGTCAAAAGCTTTGGAAAGATCAATCTTTATTTCTTCTCCTTTGATTTTTTTGGTTTTCATACTATGTAGTCCTTCCTGTTCCACACCAATTGCTTCATGTATCTGTCTTCCTTTCAGAAACCCAAATTGTTTCCCCAAAATATGTTGAGAGAGAGTATCTTTTAGACGAATACTGATGATTTTGTAGATGCAGTTGCAGAGTGAAATCGGACGAAAATCATCAAAGGAAGCAGGGTTATCAGACTTAGGAATACGAGTAATAAAGGTGGAGTTGATAGGATTGTGAATACGTCCATTTTTATGAGATTCCTCCACAACTTTTGGAATGTCGTTTCCAATTAAATCAAAGAAACCCAGAAAGAATTCAATCGACCAACCATCCAGCCCTGGACTTTTCCCTTTATGGAAGGTTTTCATGACAGCAAGCAATTCTTGTTCAGTTACTAGATCCATTAAAGACTCCAATTCTTCTTCCTCTACAAAACGTGGGAATATTCTGGCATCTTTCACAATTTCCCCAATTCTAGAACCTGATGGTGCTTTGAATAGATCTATAAAATGTGTTATCCCCATAGAGGAGAGCCCCTCAAAAGTGTTGACCAACTGTCCATTTCTTTGATTGAGGCTCCAAATGGTATTATTCAGTTTCCTGCCTTTGGCATAGGAATGGAAGAATTTGGTGTTATCGTCCCTACTAGCAAGCCAAATAGCTCGACTTTTTATTCTCCAAAGATTCTCTTTGTCAGCCAGAATAGTTTTCCACCGGAGTTCCAGTTGTGCAAGTTCTTCCCTAGCTTCCCTAGTGTTGTATCCTAAGCCAAGATCAATCTTCCACTCTAATAACTTTGTTTCAAGGGCGATTAGTTCCTGGCCTTCTTTTATTCATTTCTCATGCGCCCAAGTAATGGTGGCCTGTTTGACTTTCTTTAGATTGTCCACAAAGAGAATTGTCACATGTCAGTTGTTTAAGGTTCCAATGGGTATCCACAAATCATGAACTAAGGTATGAAACTCTGGTTCCTTTAGCCAACCTTCGAAGAATTTGAAGGGGCTAGGAGTGTGTTGAATGCTGCCTCTTAGATCCAGAATAATGGGATTGTGATCAGAATCTCCACCACTTGTAACCCATTGTCAGACAAGTCCCAGGGAATCCTCTAGGTCCTTTGTCATAAGAAATCTATCCAGACATTTGGCAACTCTGGCATCGCCTGTTCGCAGATTCCTCCAAGTTGGTTGTAGCTTTGCTGGAGAGAGATCCAACAAACCCAGTGTATCTAGTAGGTGTGTGAAATAATCAGTCAAAGGATCCGGAGATGAGAGAGGGCCCTAGACTTTCATCACTCCCAAGGAAAAATTAAGGTCCCCTCCCAGGATAACCCCTGCCTGGGAGAGTCAGGGGAAAGAAGCCAGAGAATCCCAAAATCGTTTACTATCAGTATAGGGTCCGTAGAAATTAATGAGCACCATAGTGCACACGAGATCTACTGAAAATAAAAGGAGTCTGAGCCCTGAGTCAAAGCCCCAAACATTGTCACATATGCTTCTCTTAAGTCTCCAACCCATGGCCAAACCTCCAGAGTGTCCTCTAGCATCAAGCACAACAAAGGACCAGCCAAGGAGAAGTGCTTCTAATGAATGAATCACTACCTCACTGAGTCCCATAGTTTCCTGTAGAAAAAGTACATTTGGGTTGTGTACTGCGATAATCCGTTTCAGAGACGATTTTTTTGTCGGGATCGCCAAACCCCTACAGTTCAAGGAGAGGATTTTCATGAGGTAACCACCTCTTGGGATTGATTTTCTCTAAGCGCCCATTCGATGGAAGATTGTCTGCCCGAAGCCACATCTAGCTTCACTCGATCTTGTGCTAGTAGAAAGTGTGAACGTATGCCCCTTCCCCTTGAGTAAGACAAGGCCCGAGTAAGAGACCCCAGGCCATACCCAAGTTGTTCAGTCGGAGTGACTCCTCTCGATGTGTCAGAGAAGATGGCCTGGTTGCGGAGGGTGTAGCGAATTATGGAGCCCTCAGAGAACTAGGAACTGGAGGAAGACTGAAAGGTAGAGGGAGTCCCAAAAAGGAGACTAGGAGGGGAGGGGATGGGTGAGATAGGGTTCAGAGTAGAGGTTAAATAGATTGAAGTTGGGTCCCCAAGAATGAAAAACAAGGGGATCATCGAACCCACGGGTTCCCTGGCCTGACAGTCGCTTTTCATTTGTCCTTGTTCTACAGCTGGAGTACTGCTCGAGGGGGGAAAGAAAACCCTAGAATGGAGGGGGCAAAAGGACGATATAGGCCGGGGGAGCGCCAGGGAAGAGGGAATCCCCGACGGGGGAGGGAAATCTAAGCCCATAGGATGTAGATAATTAATATATGCATGAAGTGAATAATTCAATTCTCTTTGGCTTCAAATATGCCACGACATACAACTCATAATTTAGGAATAAGGTGTGAGTCTGAACAAGGTTTGTGGTTAAATTTTGGGAGAAGAAAATTTCTTTATATCAAAACACAAAAATCATAATTTGTAATGATAAAATGTTTTCATTATTAAATATATAATTAAAATATAAAATTTAAGATAAAACAATATTATTAATAATAATTCAAATTAATTTTTACCAAATAATTAAAGTTTATTTTTACCAAAAGATAATAAATATGTAACAATGTTTGCTTCAAATTTATATAAAAGAGAAATTCATTATATTAAGTAAAATGCATTGTTTATATATATATGTATATATAGTCTTAATCTCTCTAATTTGTATTTTTGAAAAGTTTTTTTCTAAAAAAGAAAGTGTTCTTACCTAAGAATCTTAAAGGTGTATTCTTCTCTCTATTCATCAACACCTTTCAACAAGTCAAATTTGCTTTCTCCTCAAGGAAAGAAATCATAAAACTTGAGGGGGAAAAATACAAAGTTATCACCCCAAAAAAATGAGATTGTTCGGTGTAAACTCATTTTAATTGCAATATTTTCACAATTCCAATTAACAATAGTGATATGAAAACTTGAAAACTTCCTTCAAATAGTTGTAAATAGTTTTTTGTAGATTTTGTTCAAGACATATAAGAGGTCTTCATCAAAATAGTGAACTAACCTCAAATATGATCATTTTAATTGTAATAATTTTATGATTACAATTAACAACATTAATATGAAAATTCCTCTCAAATTACTTCGTCATTCCCATTCACCCTCTTAAAAGTATGCTAATAATATATTATTTTCATGTGTTAAATATGATATAGATACAATCAAGCAATTTAGTTAATAATATATTCTCTTTTCATTTTCTTTAGCCATTCTCTATTTCAGGTAAGATATGGTATAGATACCATCAAGCAATGTATATGATAAGAAGTGCATTTGATACCAATGTGTATTTTTGGCATTGAAATTATATCTTTCCAAGTGTTTACTATTTGAAAGTGGTACAATCTATATAAGTGTTGTGATATATTTAATGTAATGTTATATTTATTGTTATCATAAATTTATTGCCACATGGATTTATGATATAATTTACTAATAATATGGTAAAAATATTAAAAATTATTGAGAAACTTAAAAATATAAAAATAATATATATTTTTTAAACATCTAAAACAACAACATCAAATAAATAAATTTCCACATAAATATGAAAACAAAATTGATATATATATAAGATGTTAATAGATACATCATACATAGATACTAGAATATGATATATGTTCTCAGTTATAAGTTATCAAGTATGATACAAAATCACATCAAAACAAAAATTAATGAATCTCATGACACGAATCATAACATTGAAAACAATGGATTTCCCCTCATTTATTTAATGGAAAATGGTCATAATGTCATAACACTCAATCCCCTTAGTCACTATTGCAAAATAAAAATTAAAAAACCAATAATCTAGTTACAAGATGCCATCATTTATATATTATCATAATATTTAATAAAATTACGACCATAGATAATTTCAAAACCTCAAATTATCATAATAAATATAAACCATAATATTTCCACATAGAATTTAGGCCATGGCTATATTATCACATTAAGTATAACACATTTTAATGATGCCACTCAATGCTTTGCTTTCTTCCAATGAATGCATTAACGACTTTTCATCCTTCTTTAACAACATTTTCTTACAATTGTGAATGCTTTCTCTTGGTCTTTATTTTGATATAAAGACAAAAGTGAAAAATTATCTGTGTATTGAAATTGGCCCACATTGATCCAGGTAGATATCAGTGACCACCCACCTATTTCACTTCTTCATCTTGACAGTTTTCCAGTTTCGCAGTTTTTTCCTAGTTTTCGGGTCCTAAACTTCCAGGACCGTTTTGAGGCTCCAAACAACGTTTTTAGGGATCGCCACAACAAAATTGTATACAGAGAAAAATTTTGATGACATAATGTGTATTTCTCAGATAAACCTTTCCAACGAGATATCGTGCACCTAAAACGAAGATCGTATGCAAAAGTTACCACCCTGTGAAGTTGATGTGCTAACTTACCCCAATGCGGCCCACATGACTTTTGGCGCTTCATCTCGTAGGGTTAGATTTTTGGATGTCTAGTGTTTTGGATTTCATGTTTATTGTAAAAATTATTTAAGAGCCTCATTGTAATCATCTTCTTGCAAATGAGCGTAGCCGTCACATCTCTTCTCATAGATAAGTTTCCACCATTCTAGCATTCTTGTTTCAGTCTGCATTTTACAGTTTCAGCATATTTCTTATTTAATAAAAGTCAAGTTTTACTATATCTCTATTATTAGCATATTTCTTATTTAATAAAAGTCAAGTTTTACTATATCTCTATTATTATTCATTGTGTCTCTGTGTTAATATTTAAAAATCTGTGTTTTCATTTCGTTCTTCTCATAAATCTGGATCAGTGGTATCATAGCGGTCTTCTCCTTGTCATTTTTTTAGTGCATGTCCCCAACGAGGTCCTAGAATAGAGAGTTGGGTCTCGATCTTGTTTCTCTTGAGGAAAACTACTCTCACACGCTCAAGAAACCTTCTATGGCGGGTGAAAAGAAAGACAATGAGAGACAATATCCCTTCAAAATGTTGCTCGAGCAAGCCCTCGAGCGACAAAGGAATGAGAT
>CBVK0102328672.1:0-10200 GCA_900067695.1 Picea abies
CGCTCTTCCGATCTCACGCAAGGAAATTTCGCGGCAAGCAAATAGGCCAAGGTATGATCTGAACTAAGTAGTTAGAATGCATTTTAAATTATGAAAGGATAGTGAAAATTTTTATTTGAAATCTGAACGGCAAATTGTATTAGGGTTCTGGTGGACTATGTAAAAAGAATATTTACTGCTCCTGATTTGACTGTGCATTTTCCTTCCGCCTGGACCATAAAAAAAAAAAATGTTTTTGTTTAACGTTATTTTTATATTTTTGTTGGTGTGAGGTTTCTCGGAGGGGGGGGTTGCTCCTTCTTCCAGTAGGCATTTGTTTTCTTGATCCATGGTACCTTATTTCGCACTAGGGTTTTAATTCCTGAGACCCCTGCGTTTTTATTCACTTGAACCCTTGTTTTTGTTTCTCTTGGGGTTCCCTCGCTTTACCTGGTAGATGTTAGTTCAACCGTGGGGGCTTTACACGGTGGGTTTTCCTCCCTTGCTTGGTCGGTGGTGTTTTCACCTTGGCGCGCGTAGGAAACCTTTTTGCAGTTGCGTTTCTTTTCCTTAAAATTTATATAGCTGACTTATCCTGAGTGGATTGTTCTCGTCGTTTAAAATTTGGGGATTCTCATATTACCATAGCGTCATGGATATTGCCGAACACCGTGCGCTCTTTCCTTAGTTGGAGCTATATTTTACCTTATACATTTAAGGTTTTAAGTTGATGTTGGATAAATTTAGGGTTCTGTGTTATGCAGTTTAGTCACCCATTTAGTTCTACGATCCTTACTTTTTAACCCTTACCATTACCTAATTAAAATTCGCCCAGAAAAACCGAACCGAATGGTCCATCGCTTGTTATAGGGTTTTTAGATCATTATAACTACAGCGTAAGGTCAATAGAAGACCATCTCAGCTCGCTTCCTCAGTCAGTCGACGCGCTATTAAATTTAAATCGAACCACTGCTAGATTCCCAGTCCGGAATGAGCCAGCGTGTGGATGATCACCAAGCCAAGCGAATAATACTTTTAAGTTGTGGTCCGTCAAAAATCCGTGGTGTTAGGTTGCTGCATTTTAATCAAAATTAAAAATAAAACGGGGTCTTACCCTTTCCCCAGCGACTCTGCCGAATGCTTAACCAGATACCATTTTTAAAGACGACCTCGCCCTTCCCCGAAGACTGGCGGTAACGTTTTTTTTAATAAAAATACAACAGCGAAACCCTTTTTCCCAACGCCTGTAATGTTCATCCGTAGGATCAGGCTGACTGTTTAAATTTCGACGATGACAGATGCTTTAAATGGAGATGTTAATAATGCTGTAGACTTCGCCAACTGTACCTGTTCGGTCCTGAGTAATTATGGTTGAATGAAAACTAGCAAAGCCTAACCGGGTTGGGAAGGGTGCTCTTTAGCAATAGCAACCTGGTTAACTGCCCTCACGCTATGGATTTAGTCTGCCTTGTGACTGTACAATCAAATATTAATATCAGTTGCCGAGCATTAATTCCAAGTTAAACGCAGTTTTAGGTAATGGCTTAATTACATTATTAATCTCCTGTATCGAACGGTGGCTGGTAAAATCGCAATATGATGATGATGATGGAACTTATTCAGTGTCTCCTTAGTTGTTTTAGTGTTTAATTGAGTCACTATTAGGGTTACCGTTAAACGAACGGTTATGGAGGATTCCTTTTGCCACGCGCTATAAAATCTCTGAATTTGTGGGCGCGTGACAGGGGCCTTTATGGCAACGCATGCTAATGATTCGGCACCTTCACTCCACGCTTGCCCTCCCAAGAATTATTCTCCAGAACAGCATTTAATTTTGATGAAGGACAGCGATTTCGCGTGTTAGTGGTATTGGTATGAGTGAAGGACAAACTATTCCTAAAAGGGTTTATATACAATGTCCATGTTTAACAGTTATTTATTGTTTTTCTTACACATAATAGCTATTTGAAGTTTTATTCTGTTTTTGTTTTTGTTTTTAAATTTTATATTTAAAAATAAATATTAAATAGTTTGTGTTTTTTATATATATATATATTCGTGAATATATTAAAATAATTTGATTTATTGATTTCAATATTGAAGTGATATAATGTAAAATGACTTGATGTATTGGTTGACCATGATTGATTTAATATAAGATGATATATACAATGAATCCAGTAATAATATAATGCAAAATAATTTCAACAATACAATTTAAAATGATTCTATTTATTGATTTAAATGAAAATACATTGCAAGATGATAAAGAAAAATTCAGGGTTAATCTTTTTCATTAGTTGTTTTTGCTTTATATAATAACAATAATACATCCATTAAGTTCTCAACCTTAATTATATGTCAAATATCGAATTATGTGTTTTTCCCTTGTTTGTAAATGAAAAGAAAACTAATCAAAATGATAGCAAATGACCAAATGATAACCAATGACAAAATGTTGTTCCTTTTAAAGACAACGAGATTTGGGTGAACAGTTGCCCTACAAATACAAAAGGTGACATAGAGAATTTGAGAACCACTTGCCTTTTACTGTCATAAATCATGTAGGGATACGGTAATTAGTGACGTTGAGTGACTGTAAATTATAACGTTAAGGTGATATGTGAGGTAAAGTTTATTAATCCTTCTAATGGCAAGGTTAGTACCTGTCTAATGGTAAAGTTAATATTAGTAAATTAAAAGGCTAACGCATCGGTGGATCTGCAAAGCAAGTAGATGTTATTGCCCTATCAATATATTTAATGGTGTACCAATTCTAGTGGAATTGAAATGTTAGGAATCCTCGCTTATTGTTAATTGCTAATTATCGTTATTGAATGGAATGCAAACACTAATTGACTGGCACCTTTAGATAGTTGTTCATTTGCAATAGTTCATGTTATTGACGAATATTAAGGCCAGAGGAATTGCGAAGTTAAGTAAATGTTAAATCGCCTTGTTAATACTAATCCCTGGAAATGTTAATTCTAGTTGAATTGTCATATTAAGTGTTGTTCTATCGAACTATTAACTTTATTTATTGGAATGGTAATGCTGATAGTAATGCAATGATTAGTAATTGTTACTCGTGGTGTAGCTGCGATATCGTTTGTTTAATAGAAAGTTGATACTAGTTGAAGTGCCAGGCTAAGTAGGGGTTTAATTGCCGTATTCATATTAGTAATGAAGTGTTAAAGTTAGTCGTTCAATGGTAACACGAATTTTATTTTGAAATGATTAATGCGGATTGAATCGAAGGGTTGAAGTAAATGTTCCAATTGCAATGTTACTAGGGATGCATAAGTTGTGAGTTGATTATGTTAACTGAATGCTAGAGACGATGTTTATTATTACCTTTGATTAGGTCGCAATGTTATTGTTGGCTTAACTGAGATGTTGAAGATGATGTTGATTGTCATGCTACTGATGTTAAATGGAACGCCAATGGCGAGGTTAAGTGCAAGCACTAGTGCTTACTGCTTGTCCCTGAATTGTGATACTGGGTGGGATAGTGTAGCGTAGCATGTTCGGGTCGGGTGAGCTATGGTCTTCCCTTGTAGCTTAGTGTTTTGTCTGTGTGTAATCTGGGAAGGGCTCCGGTGCCGTATCAGGAGTCTCGGGCTGTTTAAAGGCACAGTTCCACTCTTGCGACACATTCTGAGCCGTATCAGTAGTCTCGGGCTGTTTAAAAGCACAGTTCCACTACTGCGACTCTACTGACGGATCCTTCCATTCCGTGACCGTACTGTGCCTAACCCTTGGGGTCTGTCTCTGCCTATAGCCAATAGTTGCCCGCCTCCTGTTCAGGGGCGTTTTGCTTCTTGTTGTCATTATGATGGTCGGGTCGTCTTGATGGTGTTCGTCTGACTTGCGTCCTGTTGGTTCGAGTGTTGACCTAGAGTCGAGGGGGTTGTCTCTTCTACACACGCGCACACACTTAAACAAAAAAAAATTTCACCGGTTGACTGTGTAGTTGTCCTTAGCTAGGAGGGGTGTTACAATCAGGTTACACAGGTGTTGACAAGAACTAATGGAGCTCATAGGTTCATTAAGGATATTTTTTGGACAGCCCAGATGGAGGAGAGACACATCGAGATAGTAGGTGGAGTCACTAGTGCCGAATTGTGCATCAGCATGGAGGAACTAGAACAACTGAAGTCAAATTACTTGCAACTATTTATGGACATGGACCTTTCTCTCAAGTTTGCATAGGACAAGGACCAAGATGTTTAGGAGCTACATTATCAGTTGAGCATGGCACACTCTTCACCACCTATAGTAGGGACTCCATCATCTCTGGCAACATTGACACAGGAGGGCATGTGTGTTGCACATATTGAGAGGGATGAGCATTCCGAGTTGCAAGTACTCGAGGAGAGTTTGGATTCCTCTCTGAGTTGGCATTGAAAGGATCATGTGCCCTTTCTTTTGGAGATCTCATTAGAGGTTTCGATATTAGCTGCAGAGGAGATAGTTGAACACATTCCTTGTGGACCATGCCGCAAGGAGATATACCCATACTGGGATTTGCTGGATAGATACATGACATATATGGACACACCTTGGGATGTAGGTTCAGTGATCATTAGCAGAGTGTTGGGTCCAATAGCGTATATAGGATATAGGATGGTACAGGAGGACACGGTGGTGTGTAACAATATACAGGAGCCCTCGTTGACACATGGTGGTTTTCACTGGAGCTTCGAGGCGTTTCCTCTAGGGAGACCTCCTGACCAAGTCCTTGAATTTATCATTGGGATCGAGGACAGTCGTGGATTGATGGACGTTGAGATGGCTTGGTTGTGTAAGGTCCATGATAGAAATTTCCTGGAGTGGAGAGTGGAGTCAGAGTGTGATGAGCAGGTGATTATGATTAGAGTAGTGCAACATCAGCATGGTGGCATCTCTTTGAGATTGGTATGGGACCCTCAGATTGCAATTGTTAACAGCTTGACAACTGACACAAATGGGATTGCTAGTTTACATAGGTTTGGTTCTTGGGAGGAGGGTCTTCCGAGGAGTTGATCGAGTTCATACAACTTTTGACTGCTTGGATGACTAGGGACAGTTAGGTAGGATCTTGTGACAACACCTCGCAGATTCACGCTATGAGCAGAGGATACTCCACCTTCTCCAGGATGGTTTGGGACCCTAGTATCATTTTCAGATCGATTCAGTCGATGGAGCATCAGATTATGATAACATTGCTTGAGGAAAAGCAATATTGGGGCGAAAGGATTTGTAATGTCTCATTTTTGGCAAAATTATATAATTAATTAATTATTTCATTATGTTTCCTAAAGTTAAATTTGGCAACTAATATTTAATTAATTATTATTTAATTTTAGGTGACTTAATCAAAATAACCTTATAAAGTCACTTTACTAAATAAAGTGCTCTTCTAGAAGCTTTGATAAAGTTGGGTTAGATCTCTCTACAAAGATCCACATAACCTTTAAAAGGAAAAGAGAGCAAGTCATTTGGGAAGATTGGATTTTGGATCATTTTCTTGTGGAGTGCTCGATGAGCAAAGGTTTTCGTTAGGGTTTTGGAAAAACCCTTTCATTAGAGTTTGGATTCGGTGGTGAGACTATCCACCCTAGTTAAACAAAGAGGGGAATCCATCTAGGGTTTCCATTGGAGCTTCAGTCCTGTTTCGTCTTGGTGTTCTGTTTGGAGAGATTGGGCATTGTTCCAGGTTATGTTTTTTATTATTGATGTATTGCAGCTTCCATAACAACCATTTCTGCTTATAAAGTTGTATTCAGTGATCCCACAATAATAAAATTCCCCTGTTATATATTCCATTTATGTGTTCTTTCATGTGTATATGATATGTTTGAAGAAATTACAAGGGTTTGTAACAAAGTTAATGCCCTAATTTTATTTACAAATTAAAACCCTAGTTTTCTCATAAGCGAGATCTTATAAACTATTTAGTGGTCTCCTTTCACTTTACTTCACAATTTGGTGAAAGAATCACAAGTCTACCAGAATAATGTAGAGAATTATTCAATTTATGCTTCTGCTTCCTGTAATATGACCATTGATGGTTTCTCATTTTACTAAGAAATTCAGTGCATTTATTTTATCATGGATTTCCTTTACCCTACAATGATAACATATTCATATCTTTTCAGGTTTATATTTTTTCTCCAAGGAAAATGCCTCATTGATTATTGGTTGAAAAGCTGATGCCTTATTCTTCACTGCCTCGTCCACCCTTGCTTCTTTTGTTGGTTTCCTTCTCGAGCCTTTCTTCGCATGCCTTTCCTCTTGATATGGGAGGCCATTCCTCATCACATGAAGGTGAGAAATTGGTGGTTTCTAAGGGGAGGTACATTTCCATAGTGCACTTCTATTTCAAAATAACATGTTGTTTCAAAGTTCTAATCACCACTTCTTGCACCTATGGGAGGTATTTCTCCTTCTTATATGTCGGATTTTTTATCCTTGGAGACTCTTGTCTTGCCTCTTTCTCATTATGAATAGAAAAATATTTGACATTTCAATTAGTTGTGGGGTCTCTATGGCCCTTGCTATTGTCGTTTTGGTGACTGTTTTGAAGCATCCGTCTTCTCGAGTATCCTTGTGAGAGGTTGGGGGGGAGTTTTTGGACATTTTTTTGGAATTATTAACAATCATGGTATAAGTTGCACTTAATTGGAATTTTCTCATAACTAAGATTTCACATATGAACTCAATCTCTAATATGGATTTCCAAATATTTCAAAATCCCTTTTTTAGGTGAAATTCTACACAACCTCTTGAATAGGTGTAAATTCCTTCTTGGATTCATTGTTGTCAATATATTTCCTTTAAAGGTTGTCCATGTCATTTAGAGTTTTATCATCCCGGAGATCCAATGCGACAAATGGGAGACACACACAATAGAATAGGTATTGGAACTTCATCTTTTAAATACTATTCATTGACACCTAAAAACCATGATGTATTGTAAAAATGTTGTCCCTATCAATGTTGTGCTCAAAGATAATGGAGCATAACCCTTCTAAACAACAAAAATACCTCACTGATCCTTGGATATGAGGGAGCCATTGGAGAGAAATCTACGCTTTCGAAGGCTTAGGGCTTATCTAGGTTCCATTGAATTTATCTATTGGGGCATCTCTACAAACACGAGCACTATTTATACATGGAGTCTCAATTTTACAACTAATATCATCAAGGATTATGTTCTTTTGTAAACCAATTTGCAAGCTCATATCTTACTGGTTTTTCTTTTCATGCAACATCACTCGCAAATCCTTTGAATGCATCCACTTTTTGAGTGAAGGGATATGAGATGGATCTAGCACTCCTTTTGACAACATTTTCCATAGAAGAACATAAGAGAAAGATAGGGTTTGAAAGGAGAAGCCCCATCTTTTTAATAATTAAATCCGATGCACTAAACAAATTTAACATTCAAGAACTTCCTATTTGATATTGTTTTTAAGTGGAAGGGTATAAATTGTTACAATGATTTCTAACAAGATTTTCTATTCAAAACATATCTTAATTAAGTTCCGTGTGAATAGAACTAATCTATTACAATGTTAGGGTCCATTAGGGTCTATTGCTTCTTTCATGTTAAACTTGTCAACAAGTGTTTTAGTATTTGATCACTATACCATTAGAAAGAAACAACAATAAGCATTTTAACTAAGTATTATAATAACTTTTGGTTCTACGATTTTTGAACCTGAATTATTGATTGTGAATACTTTAATTAAAGTTGATTGCTCATGGAAGTCCATAACCCATTGATCAATATAAAACTAATCTTGTGCAATATTTGCACTAAGTACTATAAGGAGTAACTTGGGTAGATTCAATGTTTTCCCCATGTCCAGTCTGAGGCTTAGTTGTTTGCTCTTATTTTCTTTCTTATTATTTTTTGAATCTCTCTTCATTCTCATCCTTCCTTTTACTAAGCTCCCTTATTTGACCTTCTTGAGACATCCTTCTTGCCAAAGCTTGTATTAGAACCCTCCACATGGGTAATCTAGCAAGCATTACATCTTTTAATCACAGATCCAAGAGAAATACACTTCTCACAACATAAGAAAAGATAAGAATTGATCCAAGAGAAATGCACGTGGCTAAATAAATGCTAGAATTGTTAACGAAGTCCTATTTTAATGGTTAAGTAGAAATTGTAATAATCTCCTTGCCAAGGTTTAAAACCCCTAGAGTCATGGTTAGCCCCTCATGAAATGTTTTCCCCATCAAAATGTGGTGTTTCAAGTGGTTAAAGAATGGTGCAAATTCTAAACAATTTTGGTGAAATACAAATCCCACTCATGGCTTCTTAGCCAAAAGGATATTCCGTATGTGTTGCAAGCAGACTACACTTCATTATAACATTCCCACATTCAAGAGGAGGCATGTTTGCCACATTGTGATAAAATGAAGCATCTTGTCAAATAAAATGCTAGAATTTGATTTATATTTCTTTTGTTTGTATATTAAATTCCTTTAAATAAATAAGAAAAGAAAGCATGGTCATTAATATTGTTTTAATCATTTTTTGAAGGTGAGGTTGAGTAGAGTTATTTGATCATCTTTTCTACATACTAACATATTAGGGCTTATAAAAAAAAAGCATAAATGTTAAGATAAGCACAAAATTAGTAGCATGTCTTTCATGTAAAATCAACTTTAATTAAAGTATTCATAATGAGTAATTCATGTACAAAAATTGTAGAACTCAAAGTTACTCCTTATAGTACTTAGTGGAAATATTGCACAAGATTAGTTTTATATTGATCATTGTGTTATGGCCTTCCATGAGCAATCGACTTTAATTAAAGTATTCACAATCAATAATTCAGGTTCAAAAATTGTAGAACCAAAAGTTATTATAATACTTAGTTAAAATGCTTATTGTTGTTTCTTTATAATGGTATAGTGATCAAATACTACAAAACAACTTAGTTAAAATGCTTATTGTTGTTTCTTTCTAATAGTATAGTGATCAAATACTAAAACACTTGTTGACAAGTTTAACATGAAAGAAGCAATAGACCCTAATGGACCCTAACATTGTAATAGATTAGTTATGTTCACACATAACTTAATTAAGATATGTTTTGAATAGAAAATCTTGTTAGAAGTCATTGTAACAATTTATACCCTTCCACTTAAAAACAATATCAAAAAGGAAGTTCTTGAATGTTAAATTTGTTTAGTGAATCAGATTTTATTATTAAAAAGATGGGGCTTCTCCTTTGAAACCCTATCTTTCTCTTATGTTCTTTTGTGGAAAATGTTGTCAAAAGGAGTGTTAGATCCATATTATATCCCTTTACTCAAAAAGTGGATGCATTCAAATCATTTGTGAGTGATGTTGCATGAAAAGAAAAACTGGTAAGATATGTGCTTTCAAATTGGTTTACAAAAGAACATAATCCTTGATGATATTAGTTGTAAAATTGAGACTCCATGTATGCATAATGTTCATGTTTGTAGAGATGCCCCAATATATAAATTCAATGGAACCTAGATAATCCCTGAGCCTTCGAAAGCATAGATTTATTTCCAATGGCTCCCTCGTATCCAAGGATCAATGAGGGGTTTTTGTTGTTTAGAAGGGTTATACTCCATTCTCTTTGAGCACAACATTGATAGGGACAGGATTTTTAGAATAGACCATGGTTTTTAGGTGTCAATGAGCAGTATTTAAAAGATGAAGTTACAATACCTATTCTATTGTGTGTGTCTCCCATTTGTCCCATTGGATCTCTGGGATGATAAAACTCTAAATGACATGGATAAACTTTTAAGTAAATATATTTACAACAATGAATCCAAGCAGGAGTTTACACCTATTCAAGAGGTTGTGTAGAATTTCACCTAAAAGAGGGATTTTGAAATATTTAGAAATCCATATTAGAGATTGAGTTCATACGTGAAATATTAGTTATGATCAAATTCCATTTAAGTGCAACTTCTACCATGAGTATTACTAGTTTCAAAAAAATGTCCAAAAAGGTCCCCCTGCCCCCAACCTCTCACAAGGCTACTCAAGAAGACAGATTCTTCAAGACAGTCACCAAAACGACAATAGAAAGGGCCATAGAAACCCCACAACTAATTGAAATGTTAAATATTTTTCTATTCATAATGAGAAGGAGGCAAGACGAGTCTCCAAGGATAGAAAGTCTGAGGTATAAGAAGGAGAAATACCTCCCCTAGCTGCAAGAAGTGGTGATTAGA
>CBVK0102328707.1:0-15138 GCA_900067695.1 Picea abies
CATGACTCAACACGTGGAGTGATGTGGTACTACACGTCATCATAGGGCTTAAGGCTCCTCCCCACTCAGGTGTGAACAAGTGTCCTCTTCTTAGTGGCTCCACTACGTTATCCTGAAATCATTAACATGTGCCTCATAAGTCCTTCCACTCATACACTCGTAAAGGGAAAAGGGTTGGAACCCTTCACAGAAAGTTCCCCAACCGGACATCAGGGAACTGGAGAGGTAACATAGAGAAACGAGGCTTGGAAAACTATGGTATTTCGGAGGTCTTGTTACTTTGAGGCAAAAAAATCCCTCTTGATCCCATCAAGAAATTCTACGACCGAGATCTTTGAGCCCTCAGATCCGATGACTAAGTTTTAAGAGAAATAGACCAAGGCTTATTCCCGATAGGGCCCCACACTTGACCTATGCCAATATGATGTTGACAAGTGTTGTCTTCCATGGAATTTTGGCAGCCATGCTGGCATGATATGTCATTATGACATCATTTCATCTCTCCCTAGTTACAAGTGTAAAAAGAGGCAGAACCTCACACTGGAACCCCGCCCCATCGACATCAGTATTTAACAAGGCTATGGGAACTAGAGGGTCCATGCCTTTGGTTCTCCAGTGACCTGGTTAATCGAGGCTCTACTCCTAGTTCCTAATCTCTGGTGATGATCGGATGGCAAAGGGTTATCCTCCCCTCCAATCCAATGACTATCTACTCGCTCTGGTTTATACAGGTAACGGGTAAGGGTGGGTCGTAGAACCTTGAGAGAGGAACCATGTCCAGTCGAGATCTGGTGGCTCCTTTGAGGGCCAGTTACAAAACTTATCCAAAATGCTTGGTCCATCCAAGGATGGTCGAGATTGATCCTCTGCTCCATATCAACGGTTGTTGTTTCTCTCTGGTTTTAACGGACGTTCCAACAAGTTAAGGTTTATTCTCCCAATCTCTAGTTTCATAATCAAGGTAAGAGGGATTATATCATAAAGTCGAGCGCAAGCGGACAGAAAATGACTCTAAGGAATAATCAATACCTCCCTATGAGCATGAAGCTTAGCCCGCTTATATAGAGGTCGGGCATTTCTACTAAATTCAGGTTTCATAGAGGATAGGAAACCATAAGGGCATTTAGAACATACCGGAAGCATAGTCCCATGCGCTCTTTACTTATTTTTTTGAGTTCAAAGATATCTATTTAGTCTTCCTTTAAATCCTATCCTCATAGGTTAAATAACCAGAAAAATCAAAGCTTAGAAGCATGAACTATGAATTACATGTCCAAGCAAATATTTTCATTTAGCATTCATCACAAGAAAACCATAACTAGTAAGGAGCACACGTGCAAAGAGTAGAAATATACACATTCCTTCTATCTCTCTTAACTTTCATTCAGACCTCCAAATAGTTCATATATTTCAAAATCAACAGAAATATTAAATGATAAATTGATATCAAGGTCAATAGAAAATATGCATGCACTTATTTGTTTAGATGATACTGGCCATAACAATTGACTGAGGGTGAATGCCTTTCCACCCAACCATAGGATCCGTTTCTCTATCACTTTGGCATCATGCCACCCCCATGCCAAGCCATGATACCACTAGGGAATTCTCTCAGGCCCTCAAAGCAATTAGAAAGGTGAAGGCCCCTCTCCTTCACACATCCATTGTTTGACAATCCTTACACCCACCATGCCCAGGGCCTCCACAAGGTTTCTCATGTGCCCTTCCTACACCTCATGTGCCCTTCCTACACCAAGCTCATGGCCCTCTCATCTCAGGTCAGATTTTCGGCTTCTCGGACTAATCCTGCCAACAATATCTCTCTTAGACTCATGCATGTCTTCCCACACTTGGGTTCTCCATCGTTCAGCGGCCTCTGCCCATCCATTTCCCAGACCACAACTCTCTTCTCAGCATGCACTCGTGGATCTCTGCTCTCTCTCCTATGTGTCCTTCATGTTCCCATCATTTCTCTCTTCAAGTTTCTCCATTAGTTGGGTGGTCCACAAATTCCCATGGACGTTCCTTACATTCATTCCCACGCATTTACGTTGGGAGTACTTCTCAACTACCCAATTGTGCTCTTATTTAAATTGTAACTTCAATTGTAAGATAGAGGTAAGTATGGTTATTTTCCTCAATATACTTCATCAAGGTGGCTTGGGGTCCTTAGCACATGAATCCCCTTTCTCTTCCCCCTCACTAATCCCTCTAGTGGTATCATGGTTAGTATTATGGGATTCACCCATCAGTCAATTGGTTGGATTTTATATCATACCTTTACATCATTTACAAGCCATAGCATGGTAATATTATCTCCATGTTGAGATAATCATCATTAATCATAATTAATTACAAATTAATTAGGGAGATTAAAAATGGGGTGTTACATCCCCTCCCTCTTAAAAGGGAACACCATCCTCAATGTTCTATTCATATCAACAAGCCTGACATGCCTTCGTCTTTCAGTCGCTTCAACAATATACCTTATTTCCTCACACTCTGTTCTATTTATAGACCCCTGGCATTCCAACACATGCCTACAACAAATATCAAACAATATGTGTATTAGGAACAATTCAATGCATAAATATCCATTGTTGTTCATAATTCAGAAGGAAATATATATTTTAGCACAATACTTGTCTATACAATTCATGAATTTCCATCCATATGGCTTGCAAATTTACTCGGCTCATCATTTTTCCCTTGAAATATTCATTGTGATCGTGACCCTAATCAATAGATAACAAGAGTTATCAAAGTATCCTCTTCCTTGTGGTCACTCACCTTCCAGGCTCAAGCATCCCCTTCTCTGTTGCATAGTCCCTCGGGTGATCCATCTTGCTTGCCAAGGATTTCTCGCACAGGAAGAGTTTAGATACTTCACCAAGTCTTACTTCGAGGCATCCCTCGGCCTACTCTGTCGAGGCATCCCTAGGGCCCATTCTAAAACAACACAACCATATCAATGTGATTATGGCATATAGGGTCTTCATGTCACAATAGTGGCCCTTTTATCCACGCCTTTCCATCTTGGAAGCCATCATATGTCCCTCTAGGAAAAATCTGTAATCTCACCTGTATCATTCACACATGCAGTAATTGTGAGATACTATCCTCAATTTCAATCAAAATCCTTTCAATCTGCTACCCACAGATTTCAAATTCCATTTATAAATTTTCAGATATGTTCCTTATAGGAACCAAGGTCCAGATTCCACAAGTATGATACTTCGTTCTCATAATATTTTGTATTTTTTTTAACAATCAGTAGACATTGGTATTCCTCAGTAGACATTGGTATTCCTTATGGACTTATATTGCTATCATATCCAAGGCCATTCTCCTTGCAATTTCAATCTTCACACAGAAAAATATATTGTCAGTTTCTCATGCACATTACCTTTTCATTTCACACTTACAGGGGCTCACAAACAGTTTTTAAAATTGTGCATGCTAACAATTGAATCACTTTTGCTCACTGATCATATGAAATAGAAGGAAAATATTATTCCTTACATACACATTTTCTTAGCATACCAATATTTCTATAATGCATTCAAACATCACAAGAATTTAAATAAGGTGTCAATACCTATGGCCACATTCACATAATGCATATTTGCATTGCCTCTGGAATTCCACATACCCATGTTAGACATTCCAGCATGGTGAGTTGGAACTCATCCAACTTCTTACCCCATGGCTATTTTATTCACATTCATTATTACAACAGGAATCTGTTTCATGCTTTGAGTTGATCATAACCTCAAAACAAAATACATTATATTAAATTAAAATTTCACATAAATGCATTCATGCATTCTTTCTTTGTTGGTAACCAGGGTGCCAATATCCATGGCCACCCAATTCCTCTCTTTACCCTTTTCACAACTATGTTGGAATACTGAAATTTCCTCCTCCCTTAATGGGCATCCCTATACATGCCCTTTCATATAAACACGTATTCCCTCAACGCATTTAACCAACGTAAGGATTATGAGCACTTCTTATTCATAATCATTCATGTATAATCAATGCATCCATGACACATTTGCTCATGAATTTCATGCAAGAATTTTAACCATCCTTGATTGCCATAGGTTCCTTCCTTTGTCATACCCTTCCTGGGTATTAATGACATACATGCAATCAATTCATAATTATAACAGTATATGAGGCATACTTAGAGGAAAATCCTCACCTGATTCCTTCTAGANTTCATGCCACAAAGGTTAGAGGAAAATCCTCACCTGATTCCTTCTAGATTTCATGCCACAAAGGCATGATAAATTTATACATGTCTAGCTGCCAAAAACTTTTCTAATGTTACCTTATCAGTGGTACTTCATGGGGACTCCTAAGGTCCCTTCACCAATTCTTTAATTGGCATCCCTTTTGTCCTTATCCTTTGTACAAGGTTGTCCATCGTTGGTAGTTGTCTCCTCAACAACTCCAATCCTTCCTACACATAGCAGTCACAACAACAATTACATCAGTTGTCATGTCAATTATAATGTATGTGCTTTAACACTTTTACAGTCATCAAGAATTATTCAGATATGCATTGGCATATCTATCTGCACTCTACCACATTTCCTCAATGGGTTCATGAGTGAAACATAAAAATATTTCAGTTGGTTGTACTTTTACACGGCCATCAACATTCTTGTGCCTAAAACAATTACACATAATATCACCTTAGTTCCTCATCCCAAAAAACATAATAAACAACAAGAAAGGAGTCAATGGATTCTCCCCTTTTCAGCTCCTCTGCATAGTTTGGAATTCTTAGCATAGTTGAGCCATTTCCATGACCTTTCTACCATTTTCATATCATGGTAGTACTCACAGTGTTCATTCAATAACCAACATTGACTGTCTAGTTTCCACCAATTGTATTGGTTTCCTTAGAAACACACAAATCTGGTAGACAAATCAGAGCTTAGAGTGAGAAGGGTGTCCCCCCTTTCTCTACATTTTGTCTTCACACTGCCCTATTCGTGGTCCTTCCTGCTCCATTCATGAGCAGTCTGCAGTCAAGTTCATCTTGACATGTTCTCATTTATAGAACCTATCTTTCTTGGATGTAACAGCATGCTATAGCATCAAGATTTAGCTCACAAAATAAATTTAAAAGTAGTGTATCTGTGCACCTTAACCATAAATGGAAATCAAAATGATTTAATCATTTACTTGCATGTATTACACACATGCCTTATCTTTTTAAAATTTAATACAGGATTCTTATACAATTAGGCTTTGCAGCCCACTGTCTAAATTTTATAGTAGTTATTAATTATGTTGCTTTGTTCTCCAGACAGAATCTTCACACAGTTCCTCCACATGGAACTTCTTCAATGTGCAACTTCCTTGTTGCATATCCATCATCACCTGAAATGATCTCAACCCATGAGTTAGTATCAGATTTAACATTTTGGTTGTTTATCCAATATTCCATAAAGAGTATAAGCATGCATACACTTAAACAACATATTCAAACATGTACATTTATTCTATCAAATTGCATTCACAATGTGCTTTCATGCACTTAATCACGGGCATTATCCTAATGTGTGTGTCTACCATAGGCACACTTTATAATTTCACATGCACATTTACTTAAAATCATTTAACTCATGATTGCTCACAATCATTCTAATGAAATTTCTAAAGGCGTAATCACATTGCCTTCTTTTCATAACAATAGAGCATTCTTGCTCGTTTGTTTTTTCATCATTTTACACTATCTCTTTCTGAGGAATGGAGTACAACCCCATGTTGATCTAAAAGACTGTTTTACGGTCTTTAAGATAACATCATGAGGATAAAATCCCCCTGCATTTTCAAAGAGGTGGTACTCCTCTCTATTTGTCTGAGAGATGTAATTGATGTTATTGGATTGGGATGTCAAATGGGAGAATGCTAAACAACAAACCCCAAATTCTTTATTGATTTAGTTTTTATATAAAAATGTTATTGATAACTAGATTTCTCCTTGAGTGTGACATTTGCTTGGAAATGGACGCAGTTTCTTAATAGTAAAAAGATAAAGAAATGATTCAATATCAAAATAAATATGTTCTCAGATTCATTATAACATCCCCTTGAAACACATGCATGCAGAAGATACAACCATATTTTCTCACAAGAAAAAGAGTAAAGTGGGTTTAATCACTTCAAAGAACTTTAAATGATTTTGCATTTAAAACTGAAAATAATATGATGAGCACACTCCAAAAATCTCATACTTAGAAATCTCAAAGTCTGAGAAATCAATAAATTTATGCCCAGAAATAGTTCTCTGGGGAGTTCAATACATAAAATATATTTCATGTTACAAAGAATTCCAGTGAACCGATTGACTAATGCTCAGAAAGAAACATTGTCAAATGCAAGAACTACACCTCCATGAACCATTTGGACAACACTAGTTTACATTATCAGTCATATACATGGTTGATAAATACTCCTATTGATATTTTAGGAGGAGGCCTAGAAGAATAAAAGAACAATACTCAAACTCAGCCTTATGCTCAGTTTCAGACATGTAAGCACAAAGCCTTGAGAGAAAATGTGTAGCAGAAGAAAAAGCAAGAAAATGCATATCTGTATTTGCAGATGAGAAAGTTGGATGCATAGTGAAGCCTGAAATTTTTTTATTCGGATGATCTAACCCCCTCTTTGATGGTGCTCTCCTCCTTTTAAATCTGCTCTCAATGCTTCTTTGAAATGCTTTTCCCTAGCAATTAGGGTTTCCTGGTCTTTTGGAAGTTTCCCACGTACTTCCTCTTTTAGGAATGAAGAGTATATCATCTAAATCAATGATTTATTAAACACATATTAATGAATTATGTCATGGAAATCTGTGCCTTCAAGTGGGACCTACTTCACCCTTTTATAAAAGTTATTTAATAAACTTTTATTTCCAAAATTTGAAGCTCATTGCCTAAAAAACATCGACTGTATTTTAATTTTTTGAGCATGATAAGTGACTTCTCAGCCATGTAAGCCATTCTAGAAATAATATTCATTATTTTGGCTTTCCAATGAGCCATTTTGAGAGAAATTTGAAGGTCTAGATCTCAACTTATAGCCTCGGGAATTCGAGGTTCCAAATAGATTTCTTAGGAAGCTGTGAAAAGGGAGTTGATTGTTCTTTTAATTCCTAGAATTATTATGGAAAAAATCAGCCATTTAAACCTACCATGTTGTCTTCCTTGTCAAATTATGTTTTCAAGGAGGTATGGTTTTCCCAAAATGGACGTCTAGATCAAGATTTATGAGCTTCGAAAGATGGATACTCAACCACCGTTGATCTGGTTCGTGGGTGAATATTGTCCCTTGATTTGATTTTTCCTTTCTTAATCCCACATGCATTGTGAGAGGTGAAGAATTAGTGTTTATAATGAATACACCTCCCTTATTATTCATGTGTGAAATAAAGGAACTTATGGAAGCCTTAGTATAGCTCTTGTGCCTTAGAAAAATTCATGCATTGGTAATATTTTGGTCACCCAGTCACTGCCCAGTGAACCTATGAATGTTTGACATGTCATGTCCATGTGTCATCTGAGGGTAGGTCCACTTCACTACCACATGTTACCTAGGGATAGGTCCATGTCATTTCCACGTGTCCCAATATGGTAGGTATTGGTTGTGGAGCCAGATTCTCTTCCTATTTCATAGGTCTTTGTTTTCAGTCGTGTTTATACCCCATGAAGACTGTACACCCCTCCATGCAGGGGGTTGCAGTGGGGTCTTTCCCTATATTGTAATTTCATAGTAACTCTGGACCATTCATTATAAGGTCACAGATCTTACGGTAGAAGTTATGTTAGGGTTTTTTTCCCTAGAAGGCAACCCTCTTTTATGAGGGAAATGTATTGCGGCTATGTATCATTGCAAATATTGTATTCTAATAGAGGAGACTATAAGAGAAAGAAGAGGAAGTTACAACAGGGGTGTTGTAGGTTGTATCCCTTCATTTGTTGGATAATAAAAAGGAAGTACCTGGCAATTTCTCTGGTGGGTGTAGCCCAGTGTATAAGAGACAGGTATATATGTGTCTCTATTGTATTGTGTATATTTTGTGTTTTATTTCCGCATTTTTTTTTATTGCTCTGTGATCCTGCTTTTCTAACAGTAGGTCCACTAAAAAGGGGAAGAAACTTAGGATATGAAATAATATTAA
The DNA here is from genome assembly GCA_900067695.1 of Picea abies. NCBI lineage: Eukaryota > Viridiplantae > Streptophyta > Pinopsida > Pinales > Pinaceae > Picea > Picea abies. The sequence continues at coordinate 8,198 of CBVK0102328707.1, forward strand.
AATATTAAAATGAAGGGTTTATGGAAATATGGGAATGTGGAGGTAAAGGAGGTAGGTGAGGGAATAAAAATTGGTAAAAATGACTAAGTATTTGGTGCAAAAAGGGGGGAAATGGAAATGGGCTAAGTATGGAAATGGTTAATTGTGGAAATGGTTAAATATGGAAATGGTGTGGAGGATTGGAAAAATGTCTAAGTATGGAGAGTAGTGAGAAAAATGTCTAAGTATGAGAAGTAGTAAGGAAGCAAAGTAGAGTGGAAAGAAGGAAAAACGACTAAGTATAAAGTGTTGAGAGTGGAGAATAAGGAAAATGGAAAAATGGCTAAGTATGGGGCAGCAGTATGTGGGAGAAAAATGGAATATCTTGGGCATATGAGCTCTGTTTTGGATTCCGTAAAGTGTTGAACAGAGTTGAGACATGGGGATATTTAGTGAGAAGATACACATAATAATTTTCCTTCCTTTAATATTTTTTGTTTTGTTTCTCTTTTGTTTCAAAGAGTAAACATCTTTGTTATCCTTTTATTACGAAGAGTTGGAGAACTGAAGTTGGTTGGAAACTTATTGGATCTTCATGATCAACAGTTGAAGATTCTTTAGAAATTTTCAAGTTTGACCCAAAAAAAAAATGTTCTCTATTTGATGGATGAAAACACTTCAACATCTGGCTCCAACTATGGGACAGTAACCCCCTATAGGTTGTCGAGAATCCAGAAGCCTGGTCTAGTTGCCTTCTCCATTGGGATATGGAGTCATATTAAAACATTATCTCCATTTAGCAATTGTTATATTATGAAAAACTTTGACTGGAGAAACAAACTATGTACAAACAAGATCTACCTACCCTAACCTACATGGAGGAAAGGGACAATTTTCAATTGTAAGTAGATTTCCAATGGAGCCATTCAAGCATCCAAATGATCTTTGGAATGAACTCCAGAATTGGGGAACATATCAGGGTTGTTATCAAGGAGTCAAAAGCATGCCCAAAGTATGTTGAAGTAAAATTGAGTCGGATGTGCCCAAAATCTGATTGCATTGCTTGACCAACAATGATTTGGAACCGTGATTCAATAAAATCAACTCCTAGTTGCTCATGGGTGTTGCAATCTTTGGTTGGATGACAAGTTTCCCATTTGAAAATATTTTCATCTTTCTTCTTATCCCCAACCACATCCAAGATTCTTGATTCATTGACAATGTTCTAAAAGCATTCTTCCTTCATGAAATGAAAATCTTGCCCATCATTGTTCTCAAGATTAAATTCTTCCACCAATTATTCTTGTTTCTAATGTTCTTGTGACTTTTCATCATCAAGATGCATCCATTGCAAACTTGTTGCTACATTTTCCACATGAGAATTTTGGTTGAAATCGTGTTGTGCATTTGGTGGAGACTCCTCAATTTCATTCTCAAACTTGATGCCCAAAAGATCCTCATATGGAGTATATGAGAAGCTGAAATCTTGCACTTGAAAATTGGAATTCTTATTTTTGGTTTCAACAATATGACTTGATTCAAAAAAAAATCCAATGTTTGATTAGATCTTTCTTCCAAATCACTCACTTCATTGTCTTGCACCCATATTGGAGAGAGTGGGTGGGCAACAACATTGAAAACACTAGAAAGGGCATGTGGGGTGCACTCTTGGGATGTAATGTTCAGCAAATGAAGTTTCCAACACATCCCAACTGGTAATGGTCCCGGGTAGCAATGAAAAGAACCATTCATGAGCATTCCCATGTAGAGTTTGTGCAAATAATCGACATGTAATATTATCTTTAGAGATATTGAAAACATCACTTGTACTTTTAAATTTAAACAAATGTTGTTCTGCATCCTCTGAAGTATTCCCAAAGAATTTTGGATGTTTGTAATAGCATCGGACAGGGATTTCCGCACAGGTCTATGTGTCTAAACATGTGGAAAACATCCAAAGCCTTCTACTATTGAATTTACTTTAATTAAAGGAATTATTAAAGTAAATTTCTTTTATTAATGTTACACATCAAATTTCCTCACTTCGATAATGTCACATTCTCATTGTCGTAAGTGTCGTAAATGTCGCACTTTTGTCGCAAGTGTTGTAAGTGTCGCATTCTCGTCACGTAAGTATCGCATCGTGAACGACACCTTGGAAACACTTGATGCAACCCATAAAGCATGTTAGAAGAAGAAACCCCATCATTTGACAGTCGAAACAAAGTGTTTTCTATGAGAAATGGTCATCTTGGCAACTTTTAGAAGATCAACGCTCCCCTGCTCATATGCAGGGAGTGCTAGCACTCTTTGTCTATCTAGAAGGGAGCATTGAAGTGATATGTTTCTCATTGTAAGGGAGCACCGAATTGGTTGAGAAAATATTGGGAGATTTCCCCTTTTTCTCTAAGGACAACTATGGATGGATCAAGTTGGTTTGGCTTGAATCTAACCCTCAGGCTGCATCTAACGGAGATATCACAACTAATGGAGTCATATCCTCAACTAATTCCAAATATAACCAAGGTGGTTGAGCCTCTCAAAACCTATAAATGGAGGCATTCTCATGGTGAACAGGGAGGAGAAATAATCAGCAAAGCATTGTTATTATGATCGTGGATCTTTCAAGCAAGGGGTTGGACAAGGAGGACTTGGAGAAGCTACAACATCATCTGAAGATTGTAAGTGTCTCTTTAAATTTTTCATCAATATACTTGGCTTATTTCCTTGTAATATGTGTTTAAATGTATTTGTCTATGCTTGTTTTAATCCTTCATAGATAGATCAATTTTGTCTAATCCATTAGAGTAGGAGATAGTTGTTTGTCTCTTGTCATCCATCACAGGTACTATTCGGAACTCACGAATTGGATCACTGTAGACAAACTTCGAAAGTGAGCTACATCATACTATCCCTCTTACTCTCTTTCTCGATGGGCATAATTAGTCTATAGGAATGGTAGTGTCCAAAGGTATTTTTTGTCTCGGTAGAGGGGTATGCACTCCGAGGGAAGATTCACATGTTTGCAAGGGAATTATTCCGTAACAGAAATTGGCGGCTCCACTAGGGATCAAATTTTTCAGTTTATGTTCTTTCCTTGGTTTTTCCCTACCTTTTGTCTATATTTAGATCATGTTTACTAATTTGATCTATCCTTACATCTTATCATCTTTGCTAAGTTGTCTTACAGAGTCTCTGATTGAATTTCCCTGAGTTTTTGAGTTTTCTAGATTTTTCCAAAAAAAATCTCAGTACTAGAGCCCTCTCTAATTTAAGTCAGAGTGTTGATAACCAGACCAATTCTCCCCTAGAGTGTATTATCCCCTAGAGTGTATTAGGGAGCGTTGTAGCGCTCTGGTGCCTTGATATCCAGAGCATTGATTTTTCTTTCTTTTGAAAAATTGTTGATTCTTTTCTTACTGGGTATAGTCCTTTGATCTTCCTCTTTGGCTCGGATCCTATTCTGTCAAATATTGTTTTTTGTTTGACTTAAAACTTGTTGCTTTTAATTCTTTTAGACTTGATTGGGTTTGTCTTTCCTTACTGCAAAATCGACCGTTTTCTCCTAAACTTGGTTTCTTTTTGTTGCTCTTTTTGATTATCTGACTGATTAAAAATTTTCATAAGAAAAGTTATTGATCTTCGCATTGTTCTCTTTGTCTTTGATCTCTTACTCAATTCTGGAAGACTATTAAGTCTGATTTTTTGGCTTTTTGGTGTTTTTCTTTGAGTGTATAGTTTGTTCTTTTAGTCTCTTATTGACTGCTGAGAGTGTCTTTGTTTGTGTTATTTTGCTCCTTCTTTTTCAAAATCATTGTATTGAAGTCATTTTTCATTATTAGTGAAAGCAAGAAGCATAAGATGAAATTTTCAATTTACATTTGCAATCAAACAAATAAATACTTGTATGCATTGGTTTTGAATATTGGAAAGGTTTTCTTTATAATTTGGCATTTGTTAGAATTCTTGTTGAGAACGAAATAACATAAAATTTTGCATTCTTGAGTGCTTGTTAGTGAAAGAAAGAAACTTTTCTCCTTCCCATAGCTAGAAGTTCATTGAAAAGAAATTTTGCATTTCATTATTTTCATCTTTTTGGAGTCGAGTATCAAACATCATCAGTTTCACTTTCATTCACCTTTGTATAACGAACAGCCATGAAAATGAACGCTAATTAAAATCAAACTAGAAACTTTTATTTTTAAGATCTTTACACCAACACTAGACTAGGACTAGAGCTTTGGAATAGGCTGTGAGAATAACTCTCCAAAGAATTCAAGACAAACTCAAAATCTTGTGATAGGGAGAGTAAATCCAACTTTCTTATAAGCATAGTTTGGATCCCCTTCTCACACAAGGGTTATGCACGAGGTCGTGTTAGGGAGAGAAACAAAGAATATCCTTATGAGGCTTAATCATTCATAGTAGTACGATCGTATATTGGGGGTTCTTCTTGAGGCTTAACTATTTTCATTTGGTCTCGGAGCTTCGTGAATTCTGAATCCGTTTGGGGTCCTCTGGAGTTTACCGGTCCACTTGTCCTCAGTTCTCTTGAAGGATTTCAGACTTCATATCATGCCCTTATGTTTGGACTCGACTGTCAACTCTACCTGCCCAGAGGTTTACTGCGAGTTGGTATCCTTAGTAGCGACAATCTTTAGGGTCCTTACACGAGGTGACAGTGAAGGGAAGTCTTTGTTGTACCTGGAACAAACGTTGCTAAAACTCACTTGGGCTCCTTGGAGGGTAACCCATGGGTAAAACTATGAGGAAGCTTGCACCAAGGTGTAACTTTGTTAAGCAGGTCACCAACGTAACTGATCTACCCGCTCATATCCTAGCCCCTTCTCACTTTGATCATGCGATGTTGGATTTCATCACCAACTAGTACGTTCATTGAGAGAAGGCATTGTTTGCTTGTTCGTCTTCTAGATTTTTTAGTGAGTGTTGTTTGTTTACTTTAAGTTGTCTTAAAATATTGGTTCTATGGCCATTAAATATCTTCGTAGATCACGCAGGATGCAAGGGTTTCCTCTAGAAGGATACAAACCCTTACCTCCTAACTCACCTGAAGACACTTACCGTGAAAAGGGTGAGAACAATTCAGACGTTGGGAGTGTTGTTACTCCTTTGTTAGAAAATCCTGAGAGAGACTTAATTACATTTGAAGAAGGTTCCACCCTTCATGTAAACCCTGCTTTGCAACTTCCTCTTGATCCACTCCTTGTCCGATTGGATTCCTCAGGTAACGTTATAGTAGAAGATTACCCTCACTTACCGTCAAGGCCATTTAATCAATTAGATATGGAACCAATACAACCAAATTTTAACGAAGAATACACTACCCTTGTCTGTTCTACTAAAATGGTAGATCCACATCAAACTCATGTTCATTCGATATGGAGAACTCCATCGGGACGAGACCTTTATGAAAAAATTAATTTTAGTCGACCTCCTTTTGATCCTTCGCATGCATCTACTACCGTCGGTGCAGAGGTAGGACCGTCAGGTCATCCCATTGATTGTCCCATCGAACCAACAGTCAATATTGCTACCACTTCAGGGCAAGTTCACAATGAAACAGGAGTCGTGTTATCGAGTCAGTTGCAAAGTACCTTGATCATCACACCTCATATCCCTCTTCAAACTACAACTTTGTATACTCCACAGAACCCTGTTGGGACATCTTCGCATCACAAAATGAAAAACCCTACCACACAACTGAACCCAATTATGGGTCAAATCCCTACCGGGGGGAAACCATCCTCCACCATGAAAATTCTCACTGAGGGGCAACCCCCTCTTACCGATCATACTCCAGTTGCTACCCAATCAATGGCAAGGGGACAACCTCAACCTTCATACACCGGAAACCCCCCACAATCATGGGGACCACCCCAAGGAGGCCAGTTCCATCAACCACATCAGGAAGGGCCATCAAACCCCAACCTGCAAGGAGGAATCCCAAATCCTAATCCTTCTGGACTGCATTATGGACAACCTTTCTCGGGAGTCATGAATTCCACTTGGGGTCCTCAAGGTCAATCCTCTTTTCCCCTCCAAGGGATAAATCCTTACCCTCCTCAGGTTCAACCTAGTTACCCTCCTCAAGGGAAACCTGGTTCTCCACCTCAAGTGAACTATCCTCCCCTGGGTTACACTGGTTATCCTCCCCAAGGGAAAATATGTTTCCCCTCTCCTTTTATGCACATTCTTCAAAAAATAAATCCTACCTTTGTTGGTCAACAACAACAACTTATGGGAGGGCCTACTAGCTACAACTATCCACCTCAACCAGTTTACGACCATATTGGTGTCCCTATGCCACACCAGTATCATCCACGATTCAATCAATAGCTATTGTTCTTAGCCACTCTAAATCTACTAGATCTGTCGAGATTGACAAATGATCCCATATTACATTCTCCGTTTTGGCCAATTTTTCTTGCTAAATTGCCTTCCGATATTTCGAAATTTGACAGTAAACCTGGTGAAGACCCTAAGAACCACGTTGTGACTTTTAATCTATGGCGTTCATCAAATTCACTAATGGATTATTCTATCCAGTTACATCTTTTCCAGCGTACACTTGCGGGTACAACGGCTAAATGGTACATTGAATTACAACGCAGAACTTTTCAAGATTTTAATTCACTTGTCGTGGCTTTACTCACACACTTCCAATTACCTATCCACTACGAAACCGGCATGGAACTTTTGACCTCCCTTTGTCAAACCAACTTCGTACATATATTTGTTCATATTCATGACTAGAGACGATGACTATAGTTGATTAAAGCAACCATTCCTGACCAATTGTCGGCTGAATGGTTCACCAAATCTCTCTTGCCTCTGATCGCTCGTGACATAGACATGGGTGGTGTCGTTAAAGAAGAGGAAGCCATTGCTCATGCCCAGTATCTGGACTTGATTTATTCCCAATCCAGTACTTTGTATGAATT
>CBVK0102328713.1:0-10330 GCA_900067695.1 Picea abies
CANGGACCCCCTAAACTCTCTTAGGCTGGTGGGGTGTACAAATTTCATATTTTATTTTCTCAAAACACCTTTCTTGATCCCCTTTAAATCCAATTATGATCCCATAATCTAGTTCTTCTCGTCGAGAGCTTTCCAATGATTGTAACCATGCTCAAAATTGAGCTAGGGATCAAAGGTTATGGCCTTTTAAATTCTTTGGGCCTTCTTCCCCCAAACCCACCTCACATCCATATGGACCTTCACCACTTGTACCATCCCTTGTGGCACCACCTGGTGCTGACCTATCAGGACATATATACAACCGACGACAATCTTGGAGGCAATTTTGCAGCTCACCGAGCACCGAGATCCATCAAATCCCACGCACCTGACACTACCTAAGACCTTCCCGGTGGTCGGTTATCCAGTGGTCCAGTCCCCGAGACCTTAACCCTACCAGAACCTTTTCCCATCGGACATTGGGATCTTGTGAATCCCATAAAAATTGACAACACGAGGAGTTTCTTGGTCATCAATTAACTGGTTACCCGAGCTCATAACTTAACACAACTAAAACCTTCACCTCATAGAAAGCACACATCCACTGGGTGCCTTCTCCACCAAGCACTGGGACCCCAAGCTTAGCCAAGCCCTTTTCAACTAGGTCTCCCCTTGTCCAGTGATCTGGATCTCTGATGCAGCGAATCCCTCCTGAGATTTACTCCAAGAGATCAACAACCAAGATCTCTTGACCTGCCAAATCTAACGACTAAAATCTATGCCTGGCTCAAAGGTGTGTAAGTGCAGGTGGTCCAGCTAGAACCCAAGACACATGGACTTGATGTGGCATGTCGCCTGACATGATATGTAATAACTTGACCAAACACCACATTGACGTGGCTCGACACGTGACAGAATATATGTCGCGACACATGGACTGATGTGGCACTACATGTCATCGCAAGGCTTAAGGATCCTCCCCACTAAGGAGCAGACACTTGTCCTATTCTTATTGGCTTTGCTATGTCATCTTGACATCAACAACACATGCCCCATATGGACTTCTTCTCATACACTCACAAAGGGAAAAGGGCCAGAACCTTTCCCAATTGGGCATCAGGGAACCAAGGAGGAAACATAGAGAAATGGGGCTTGGAAAACTCTAGTAATCCAAAGGTCTAGTTACTTTGGGGCGACGAACTCCCTCCTGAGATTATTAAGAAATTATGCGACCGATATCGCTTAGCCCTTAGATCCAACGACTAAGGTTTAAGGGTGCAATACCAAGGCTTATGCCCGACTAGGCTCCACACTTGACCTGCATCAATTTGACACTGACAAGTGTCATCCTTTGTGGCATTTTGGCAGCCACGTTGGCACGATACATCATTATGATGTGATTCTCTCTCTCTCCCTAGTTACAAGCGTAAAAATAGGTGAAACCTCATGATAGAATCCCACCCCACCGACACATGGATTTAACAAGGCTATGATCACTAGAGACTCCAGGCCTTTGTTTCTCCAATGACCCAGTTAACCGAGGCTCTACTCTCGATTCCTAATCTCTGGTGATGATCGAACGGTGGAGTTTTATCCTCCCTTCCGATCCAATGATTATATACTCACTTTGGTTTATACAGGTAATGGGTAAGGGTAGATCGTGGACTCCCAAAGACAAAACCATGTCTAACCAAGATTTGGTGGCTCCTTTGAGGGCCAATTACAACACTTAACCAAAACACTCAATCCATCCACGGATGGTAGAGATCGATCCTCCACTCTAGATCAATGGTTGTTGTTTCTCTGGGGGTTTTAACGAGGATTTCTAATGAGTTAAGGTTTATTCCCTCGATATCCAGTTTCATAATCGAGGAAAGAGGAATTATATCATAAAGCCGGGTGCAAGACAACATAAAATGACTCTAGGAAAGAATCGATACCTCCCCACAAGTATGAAGCTCGGCTCACTTATACAAAGGTCAGGAATTTCTACTAAATTCAAGTTTCACAGAGGATGGGAAACCGTAAGAGAAATTTAGAACATACATCAAGCATACTCCCATGCACTCTTTACATGTTTTTCTGAGTTCAAAGATATTTACCCAAACTTCCTTTAAATCTTTTCCTTGTAGGCTAAATAACCAGGAAAATTAAATCTTAAAAGCATGAACTATGATTGCATGTCGAAGCAGATCTTTTCATTTAGCATTCATCACAAGAAAACCATAACTAGTAAGGAGCACACATGTAGAGAGAAACAATACAAACATTCTTTCTATCTCAACTTTCATTTAGACCTCCAAATAGTTCATAGATTTCACAATCAACAAAAATATTAAATAATAAATTAATATCGAGGTCAATAGAAAATATGCATGCACTTATATGTTCAAAAGATATTGGCCATAACAACTGACTAAGGGTGAAATAATTTCCACCCAACCATAGGCTCTGTTGCTCTATCATTTTGGAAACATGCCACCCTTGTGCCAAGCCATGATACCACCAGGGAATTCTCTCAGGCCCTCAAAGCAATTAGAAAGTTGAAGGCCCCTCTCCTTCACATATCCATTATTTGTCAATCCTTACACCCACCATACCCAGGGCCTCCACGAGGTTTCTCAAGTGCCCTTCCTATACCAAGCATGTGTACCTATCAGATCATGAGGTCGAGTTTCTAGCTTCTCAGACCAATCCTGCCAACAATATTGCTCTAAGACTCATGCATATCTTCCCACACATGGGTTCTCCATCATTCAACAGACTTGACCTGTGCATTTCCAAGACCATAACTCTTTTCTCTACATGCACCTATGTGTCTCTACTCTCTCTCCTTGCGTCCCTCATGTGCCCATAATTTCTCTCTCAAAGTTTATCCATGTAGTTTGGTGGTTCATGAATTCCCATGGATGTACCTTGCATTCATTTACATGCATTTACGTTGGGAGTACTTCTCAACTACCCAACTGTGTGCTTCTTTAATTTGTGACTTCAGCTGCAAGCTAGAGGAAATTATGGATATTTTCCTCAACATACTTCATCAAGGTGGCTTGGGTTCCTTAACACATGAACCCCCTTTCTCCTCCCCCTCACTAATCCCTCTAGTGGTATCATGGTTAGTCCTCAAGGCTTCACCCATTAGTCAGCTAGTCAACTTTTTATATCACACCTTTGCATTGTTTACAAGCCATAGCATGGAAATATTATCTCCATGCTTAGATAATAATCATTAATCATAATTAATTACAAGTTAATTAAGGATATTAAAAATGGGGTGTTACAATTGGATCTTCGTTCGCGATATCATCAACTCAGAATGAGGCAAGAAGACATTCCCAAAACAGTGTTTAGAACACAGGAAGGTCATTATGAGTTTTTGGTTATGCCATTTGGACTTATTAATGCACCTTCAACATTTCAAAGCTTGATGATTTCTGTTTTGAAACCCTTCCTTAGAAAATTTGTGTCAACATTTTTTGATGACATACTAATCTATAGAAAATCTTGGGAAGAGCATGTACAACATGTTGACAGAGTATCACAGCTATTGGAAGAGCAACAACTTTATGTGAATCCTTCGAAGTGTGCCTTTGGGGTTCAAGAAGTGGAATATTTGGGTCATAAATGGGCAGAGTACCCATTCTGAAACTTCCTGACCTGACCCACGAAATTGGGAATTGGACCCACAAAATCTTGCTAAGGAGGGCAAGAAAAGGTAGGAAATTCATGGGCAGAGGGGAGGAGGCAAAAGGGAGAATGGGTCTAGTGACCATTTCTAAAGAGGGAGAGCATGTGTAGCTCTCTGGTTCGGAAGAGAACTGAAAAAAAATTTTGTTTCTAGTTACAAGAATTGTTGGGAAGCGTTTTCTAACCAAGTTGATAAACGGGGTAGTAGAGAAGATGAGTGACTGAGGAAGCACTCATTATAGACCCCCTTCCTTGGTGGAGAGAAAATCGATCTGCCAAGTTCCTGTGGGAGGAGGAGAGTAGCCTTTGTTCCTGGCTATTGTTGAACGGAAGGACGAATCTCTCTTAGAGCATCATGATCTAGCTAGGGGGTGGCCAGTGGTAAATCCTTCCATGAGTTGTTGTGCCTACGGTTGGGTGTAAAAGGGCACCCCTTTCAGCGGTCACAACACTTTCTAGTTTTAGATAAGTATATTTTGATAAATCTCTGCAGTGTTAAGTTCAGAAATAATTATAGACTATGTTTTAGAGTAATATGAGTTCAATTCTCTATTAAAAGTGCCTTGTGAGTTTAGGTGTGAATGTGAAAATGTTACAATTAATTTTTATGTTGGGAACAATTTCACCTTGTGACTGCATGTGCCAAATTCTGAGGGTGAATTTTGTGGCTGACCGAGTTTCACAGTTTAATTCATGCATAGGCCATGATGAGTGAACAATTGAAGTCTTTATTAAGCATCAAGAGAGAGAGAGAGAGAGAGAGAGAGAAGAGAGAGAGAGAGAGAGAGAGAGAGATTTATGCATACTATTGTTTTATTCTAGTCTGTCCTCAAATCTTATGCCAGAAAATTTAGAGGATATCAGATCTGTGTGGACTTTAGGAAATAATCTCAAATATGGAAAAACATTAAAAGTCATTATAAATGGGTATTAAGGAAAAATAATTAGGAAATAAACATGAAATTTCCTAATTGAATTAAAATACAAAAGCTCTCAAAAATTATATTTGGCCATCAATAAACAATTATGCTAAACTTGTGTTAAATCTCCTACAAATTTGGGAGGAATCCCCTAAATTGTGGTAGGAAGTAAATTATGGTAGAAATGTAAAAATTACTGTGGAGGTAAATCTTTGTCCTAATCCCCTTAAATTTTGGTAAGAATAGTAGAGATATAATTACGTTTTTAATTTCCAGAATATAAAGATTTCCTCGGATTAGGATTTTATTTTATTATTTATAAAAGCCTGGAAAATAAAAAATAGATTTCATTCATTTTTTTAATTATAGGTTTAATTAAACAAAGCTTCAAATTAAACCTTAATTAAATGGGGAATGTTAATATAAATGACATAAGATTATTGGTGTAAATGTGCTTTCCTATGCTTTCTGGGCAAAGATGAATAATGGTAAAGTATGGTAGAATTTATAATTTTACTATTCAAATATTTGCTAATTAAATAATAAGAATTATAAATATCACATATTAAATTTATGAAATTCATGCATGGTGCAAAAAAGTTTTAACTATGCTCATATTTTTCCCCATTTACCGAATTCATATGTAAGAAACATGAATATTATAGTATTTTTAATTAATAGTGTTCAAATACCTGGAGTTATAAAAATTTTCCTACCTTGAAAATATTTATATACTATTTATAAACATTACTATCGAATAATCATTTATTTCGGAACACAAAGAATGGGGAAATTGTTTAGATTGCAGTCCCATCTTCGGAGAAGAAGGGAAAGTGCATGAAAATGAAGTCTGAAGCCATTGGAGTGATGTCATGGACATTACAAAGTTTGGATGTATTTTAATATTATCCCTTCCCTTTCCTCATTGGTTATTGAAGTAACGAGAAGGGCACATGCAAATTTACTCCAACAACTTGAGCTTGGGATGAGATATATGTTTTTAAATTTAAATATAGTATAATATTTAACTTGACTATATTGTGATTGGCCTTCAGAACAGTGAGAAAGGAGTAAACCTATGGAGTGTGAAGACCGAGGGAGTCATGAACAATATAATGTTATAATAATAATTTGGCACGAATTCCAAAACCCTTTCAGAGTAAATAAAAAGGGGAAGTTGAATGATGTGAATGGATTCAGATTGATCAGTGAGGAGGTAGTGTTTGAAGTCTGAAGTTGTCAGAGTGATGGCATGGGTGACATAAATTTAATTATATAAAAATATTAAAACTCTTTTACCTTTCAGAGTTTGATTGTCAGTAAAGATAAAAAGGAGTAAATGAATTGTGTGCCAAATTCGGAGTCCAAAATCCCCATTTTCTTTGTTAATAGAATAATAAAATATAATATAATGCAACCTAGGTGAATTAGGATGGATTTGGGTATTTTAAGTTTAATTTGATTATCTTATGATATAATTAGATTAATTTCATTATAATGTATTGTAATCTAGATGATTAAACTAACACTAAACCATTACCAAGGAAAATGGAGGGAAAATGAATCTACATTAATTACCAGGCTAGAAGTATTAAGTAGATTATTCATATAAGAAAAAATTACGTTTACAAGGATAATTAATTTGTGAATATTAATTATTTCTAATAAGATTTAAGTAAATGGATACCATAGAGCGGTATTCTAAGAAATATCAATGAAGAATTTTAATTGGTTCATAGGAAAGGAAATATTCCTCGATACCTTGAGATCAGGGTAATGAGATTCCAGGAATCACTCAAAATCCAAATGAATGGTATCAATATGATGTAGGAGCATCTCTCCACGTCAGCCAGCCAACCAGCCAGCCACGCCAGTGAATTCAAATCGCACGCTAAAAGAGAGGCACAGCCTCATTTGAAAGATGAAATGAATGTAATTAAATGGTTTAGGTTGTTGAGCCAGGAAGCCGTGCCTTTGTATAGACGTAGAGTAGATCGGCCTTTAATGTGTGTAATGGTTGAGATCTAGATCTGATTCTGGACTAGACAGCCCATTCAATGTAATTGAAGAATTATGAGGTTAGATCCCTCTTACACCAGGCTATTATCCCTTCATCTCCTATTAGAAACAGATCATCAACATACCATATTAGTATAATAGGTTGGTTACCTCTTATCTTGAAGTATAGATTTACATAAGGATCACTTTTCTGAAAGCCCAGGATTTTAATAAAGCCATCAATCTTGTCATACCAAACTATGGGATCCTACATAAGACCATACAAGGCCTTCCTTAGCTTACATACATGAGTGCCTTTGTTATGCAGTACAAAACCATCTATTTTTTCCACAAATAACTCATGTTCAATCTTTCCATTGAAAAATGTTGTTTTTACATACATCTGATGTAGCTTCCAACCAAGAACAAGAGCTAATGCAATGATAGTCCGAATGGAGGTATACATGGCTACAGGGGAAAAAGTATCTTCGTATTCAATTCCTTCTTTCTGAGTGAATCCTCTGGCTACAAATATTGCTTTAAACTTTTCTACACTTCCATCGGTTGCATGTTTGATCTTATAGATCCATTTGGAAGAAACCATTGATTTGTGTTTTGGCCTCGGCACAATGTCCCAAACATTTCTCTTTATAATAGACTTGTATTCCTCAAGCATGGAATCCTTCCATACTTGTAATTTATCTTCTTCCTCAAATGAAGAAGGTTCAAAATCACTGATTTTTCTCATCAGTTCAACATAGCCTCCAAACCTATGAGGCCTCTTCCTTTCCCTGAAAGTTCTTTTGGGAGTAGCTATCCTTTCTGTTCCTGCAATATTTCTTTAAGCCACCCTGGCTTCCTTTTGGTTGGAGGTTCTTCAAGGGTTATTTCTAACACTTCAACAGGTTCTAGGGGATCATTACTTGGATCTTCATGAGGTTCCTCCATATGATCATCTGACTCTTCATTTTCAGAAGAGGGTGAAGCTAGTTGAACTAATTTTGATTCTTGTTGAAGATCTCTGGATTTCTTAAATGTGGCTTCCTCATGGAAAGTCACATCTCTTCTTACCTCTATTTTTTCTTAAATGTGGCTTCCTCATGGAAAGTCACATCTCTTCTTACCTCTATTTTCCTTTGACTTGGTACATAAATAATGTAATCCTTGGAGTTCTCATTGTACCCCAAAAAAACCCCTTTATTTCTTGAGGGTTCTCTCTTTGTCCTCTTTTCCTTAGAGACATGAATATACATAGGACACCCAAATATCCTTGTATGCCCTACTTCAAGTTTGATCCCTAAGAATGCCTCTTCAGGAATCTTGTCCTTCAAGGTAGCATGTGGACACCTGTTCTGAGTATACATGGTAGTGGAGGTAGCTTATACCCGTAAATAATTTGAAGATCTTGGTCAAACATCATTGCTTTCATTGCCTCACAAATTGTCTTGATTTCCTCTCAACAAATCCATTTTGTTGAGGGTTATATGGCAAGGTCAACTATCTCTTGATTCCTGCTGACTTGCAAAAACCATCAAACTGGAGAAATTCAAAATCCTCTCCATTGTATATTCTAAGGATTCTGATGTGTTCCCGTGTCTTCTTTTCAATAAAGGCTTTATACTCTTTGAATTTATCAAATGTGTCACATTTAGCTTTAAGGAAATATATCCAACATTTTATTGAGTAATGATGTAGGAGCATCTCTCCATGCCAACCAGCCAGCCAGCCGTGTCAAGCACGTGCATTCAAAGTTGAAGAGAGGCACAGCCTCATTTAAAATTTGAATTGAATGTAATTTAATGTTTAAACTGTTGAGCTGGGAAGCCATGCCTTTGTGCAGGCATTAGGTAGATCGGCCTTTAATGTTTGTAATGGCTGAGATCTAGATCCAGAGAGTGGACTAGACAACCCATTCAATGCAATTGAATAGGGTAAGTAGGTTGGAGGGAAGCGCTCTAAGATCCCCCTCAGGTAAAAGAGATTGAGAGATATCATTTTGTGGGAAAAGAAGTAGTGGTTGTAAGAGGGAAGAGCCAGAGAGAGAGCTCGAGAACACCTTGTACAAACAGGGATTTTCCATTTTAATATAAACAGAAGCAGTTTTTCTTGCATGAATTTTGTGTTGAATGTATGTTTGTGAGTGTTCTTTATATGCTGTGAATGTATGCTATAGGTTTGCATTTGAAAGAGTGTGTTTGATTTCCAGGGTTGAAGGTATTTGAGGCTTCACACTAGGAGGGTGTGACATAACACTACGGGTTTTGATATCCATGCATAGAGGATTCACTTCTGAACACTGCAGGTTCAGACAGAGACATCCTGCGGCATAGAAGCTGGGGTTAACAACTTGTGATGAATACCTCAAGGTTGTTGAGTACCTTGGAGGCAAGGCTGTGTGGAAGAAGATAGTTGTAGACAGAAGCTCTAAGGAGTTCTGTGAAGCTTTGCTAAGTGGGCATTGAGCCTAGGCAAAGGTGCCGAAGAGGAAATCTGTTGTGAGCCTAGAAGGAACCAGAATCATTGAGGATTCTAAGAGCTCTGCCAGGTGGGCATTGAGAAGGTGCAAGAAGTGCACAGAGGAAGAACTCTGTTGTGAGTACAGAGAAGGAACAAAATCACTGAGGATTCTAAGAAGCTCTGCTAGGTGGGTATTGAGCAGGTGCATAGGCGCACAGGAGGACAGAAATGTTGAACGTTCTGTGGGCAGAAGATACTCTGCCAGGAGGGCATAGAGATGGTGTGCAGACAGGCACACAAGAGAAGAGAACTCTTACTGAGTTTTGTGATTTGAGGAAGAGTCCACTGAGGGATCTTCACAGGGTTGTTGAACACCCTAATAGGCTCAGCAAGAGGTTGCTTGAGCAAACAGAGAATCCAGGAGGCCGTTACATTCTCCACCTGCAGGAGAAGGGGAGAAGGATAAAATCCCATAGGGGTCTGAGCATTTGAGAAGCTCAGGAGAGATAACACTTTGGGTGCACGAAGACCCTATAGTGGCGCAGGAGTCCGAAAGTCCCTTGAGGATTCGGGTGCAGAAGCTCAGGAGGGTGAGTGCTTTCACGCATAGAGTCGGGCTGTAAGGAGTGCAGATGCGGAAGAACTCTTTGGAGAGTTAGAAGTTCCCAAGATCAGGAGAGACAATGCGGTGTATGCGCAAAGACCCTACAGAAGGTAGAGGTAAAATCTTCAAAGATTTGAAGAAGGGCTCAGGAGGATCAGCGTTTTCACACGCATTGGCGAAGCTCAGAGTCATGGAGTTCGCAGAGACGAAGCAAAGGTTGAGGCCTTTGGGATTTTGAAATTCTCCCAAGTCTAGAAAGAAGGAGTGCGCAGAAGCTCAGGAGGAGTAGCAACAGCCATTGGATCGGCTAGGAATTAGATCTGGACCATTGGTGTTCACGTATAGGGAGCAGAAAGAGGAGTGCAGGGAAGGAGAACGGATCTGAGCCGTTAGATCTGGTTCAGGATCACCGAAATCCATCGGATCTGTGGAAGTTATGAGGGAGTTAATTCCTCGTGAATAGGAGGAGAAATCCTGACAAGAGGTGGAGCCATCGGGATATTGGCACTCAGGAAACTGGGATTCTCGAGGTCATGTAAATCGGGACATCACAAGTCTCGAAACACCGGAGTGATCTGGACCATCCGTTGGGGTGGAGACACGTGGCAGAGATCGAGGTGTTGGGAGTTAGCACATCGGCATTCCCATGGACAGAAGATCAGGTAAGTCCACTTTGAAAACCCCG
>CBVK0102328717.1:0-17381 GCA_900067695.1 Picea abies
TCTCTCTCTCTTGTGTAAACGACTAATCCAAAGTTTTCCTCACACTCTCTCGCCTTATCATTTGTAGTTTCTCTCTTGATCACTTCAACCTTTCATATCCACACTTCCCTGAGTTTCCCCTTCATGCGTTGATACATAATGTATCGAAAAACACATACTTTCTTCCACCTCCACATTGGTGTGCTATTGATTTCTTCACCAATACATAAGACACCTCCCTTCAAACTTGGTTGATAGACCAACACCTCCCAAGAGATTCTACATGTATACATTTCCATTCGGTAGAAGTGGTAATCGAGGCCTGAGAGACGATTAATGGTAAGACCCTTGGAAAATTGGACAAGTTCTAATAGTTTCATTTGCAAGGGATTTCTACCTCTGCTCATGTTGGAAACCTTGCGGCTGCAAACATTGAAGCTGATACATCTACACTATAGTATCATGTCATCAATAGGAACCAAAAGAATTTATCCAAACAAATAAATGATGACAAAGAGTGAACATAGAGAAACCCAACGTAACACCAACTTCACCCAGAGGAGTCTGTGTGATGAGATTCAATTCAAAATGAAAGAGTTTGTACAAACTGCTCTGAAATAGCAATAGGACCCCCAAGACTAACTACTCGTATTCCGACAATAACGTTTGACTCAGGTGTCCATTTCACGTGTTCTTTTATACCATTGGAAAGGTATTTCTGAGATATATAACTTCACACTTATGTGATCTAATAAATTCCTCGTTGAATGATTTTATTTTTCAAATTTCATACCTGGAACCCATTGAGCGCTCAACACACCCTAAAAACCTTATGAAATTTTATCAATTTTTGGGTACCACTTGTTTTCTTTTACTGTCTAAATTGATTTCACTTTGGGGAATGGTTTATCTTTGTTTTTTTTTCATGACTCTTATAAATCAAGTCATGTTTGTTTGAACTTATGAAACCTCATGTCTAAAAGAACTTGACATTCGAACTAAGAATTTGCAGCTAATATTGCACCTAATGCGCTTATGTTTGGCGTCGGAAAAATTCAAGTAGGAAAAGTGGCCACACAGTTACAATAGTCGTCGAGCATTGATACAACTGAGGCATTGGCAGAAGGTGGAGTTGGTTTGCATGAATTATTCGCCATGAAGTTTCAAGAGATAGTCGATCCCCATCGACATCATAAAAATACTGGAAGATTAAACATTGACAAAAGCTGTAAAGAAATCACTGATAGTTGATGACTGATGTGCTTTATCGGGGTCGTGGAAATCTAGAAAGGTTAAAATAATCATTTTTGTCTGTGACAAACATATCGCTAATCCCCGATATACTTTCGACATTGGGACTTTTTCAAGAGAGTCGATCCAAGAGCACTTGGGTAGGTTTTTTCGTCGATCGTCGATCCTTGATACTTTTCAACATCGACAAGATAGGATCAGGTTTTGGAATGTATAACTTAAATAAAGTCCCGATTCCGATTAACATGAGTAAATGAAGACGCTGGTCTCGAGAGTCGCGTGTCTTTATCACGTAAGGGTGTCGTACGGACTAGTTTCGTCTCGAGTCATATTAAGGTTCCTTGGGTCCTAGTCACACCTTCTAGTCAGCTTTTCCACATCATCTCTGTACGACAAGATCGATCGACGCCAGAGATTTTGCAAGAATATATCATCGAAAAGTGTTCAAAGCAGAATCCCGACCCCCAACTTGCCAACTGGACTAGTGAAATGATGGGATGTTTTTGAAATAAGATACTATCATATTATAACATTTAATAAACCAATTAATGCTTCATCCTGCATTTGTTGCTACCTCGTGCATTGATTGAACAACAACAATTTAAAATCGTCGATAGGACATGTTACAACCCACGCCCGCAATGTCAACCCATGATCCAATTTAATTTTAAACGTCTTTGAAGATCTGGTGGCAGATTTAATAAAACTACACTCATAACGTGAATTGAATGGTTGATGCGACAAGGTAAGTTCATCCCTGTTTAAATATCTAGAACAATTTTGAACAATTTCATTCTGCGCACAAATTGGAATTCCAGAGCATCCGAAGAATCAAGGAAAGCGTCCCGAGACTATGTTGATCCCTAGATTATCAAAACAAGGTTAAACAAGATGAAAAGGTATGTGTTCAAGTTTGTCAACTCGATGATCGTGATTTATATATGCCTCTGATTTCTTACAAAGTCTCTAAAATATGTTCTAACTGTAGGTAAAATGTCACTGAGAAAGCCAACCACCAGATGTTCTCCGAGAGCACCCAAGCTAAAGGAAGCTGAGACAGGTGAAGGTTCTTCTCCTGGTGTGACGAGGCAACTGGAATACATGCCAAGGGAAGAGCCGGTCATAAAAACCTCAACAAAGAAATCCTTCATCCAACGTTTGATCTCCAGCGATACCGAAGCAAGCACCGGATCCAAAGTAATGCTCCCACAGTGGGGAAACCTTTTCAACAGAATGAGCCAAGAGGAATACCTAGATTATATCCCACACAGTGACCTGGATGTAAGGGTGGTTGATGACCAGGTGTTCCCAAATATTCGACAATCTCATTTACACCCTGGAGGCTAGCAAAACCCTGATTTTCCCTTGCATAGAGGTTCTGAAGTGGCTAATCGACCATACAAACACACATAAATGTTTAATAAATGATGAGAATGGCAGGTGTGTCAAAGTGTTCCTCCTAACATAAGTCCATAAATACTACAAGCTTTGAGACCAAGAGGAGCGATTAAACATAGACTTCGTGGTGAAGTTCTACGATTCCATGACACCAGCCGACTGATAGCCTCATGGTGAAAGGAGGGAAAGAAGTTTACCAATCAGAGAAATCGCTGGTATGGGATGGTTAGCTTGAGGGAGCCATACATATATTTGATGGCTCTCTTCTACTGAATGTATGGAGAGAAGGACTGCTACAAGTTTTTGGAAGCATGGATGCCCTTGGCGTACACAGTGGCGATCTCTGGGTGTTACCCATTATTTTTGTCATCCCTATGACCATTAATGATGTAAACTTATCGGTTGCCTTCAGAGGGGTCAATGGCCTAAGTTCCTAAAGAGAGAAGGGAGAAGAACTTTTCCTGAGAAAATAAGTTTCATTTTCCCTTGTAAAAACCCTGTAAAAAATGAAGTTCACAGGCTGCTATATAGGCAGGGTGCGAGAATGACTGATTCTCGCAGGCTGCACCATAGCTGGGTTGCGAGAGGTTCACAGGTTTCTCTATAGGCAGGGTGCGAGAATGCCTACATGTGGGAAAAACAAGCGTTTTCTTGAATCTTCTAGAAGGAGAAACTTCCATGGTGAGGTAGCATCTGAATGGTTTGGATCTTACTCACTTTCATGATTTGGTGGGATCATCCTAACCTCCTCACCTTATCCTCTTCATCTTATAAAAGGAGAGGAGCTCTCATGGAGAAAGTTAGCTTGGGAGCTTGGATTGGGATAAGTTGGATTTGGTTGGGAATTATTAGCTTGGTTAGAGTGGTTTTGGGTTTTCCCTTTGTCAAGATAGATTGTGAATACTATCAGATCTATGCTCTCAGAATCCTTGGAGCAAGAAGTGTGTGGGGAAAGAAGGAAAGTTGGAAGGGACCTTACGACATCAAGGCCATGGTTGTAATCTCTCTTTCACATTTAATATGATACAGTAACATGATTCTTTCTTATAAAGCTTGTTGTGTTTTATTGTATAATTCCTTGATCATATGCATAAGTTGACAATTGAATACATTTTGCTATCTTCACTTTGGTTGGTTTGTGTTGTCTTGGTCTTGACTTCACGAGAGCGCCAGAGCGAAGCGGGAGAAATAGAGACCCTAGGAAGCGATACAAAGGTATGTTACTTGTTCCTCCTTACTAGCTAATTCAATGGTCATAACTTAGGGAAAGAGTCATGTCCTGTCCTGTTTTGTTCTAGATCCAGGTGGATCTAGGGAGATCTGTTAGTGTCTGCACCTATCGGTTAGTCCGATAACAAAATTGGCGACTCCACTGGGGAACATATTGTTTCCAAGTTAGTCTAGTTTTCCTTGCTTTGATTGCTTGTTTTCTGGTCTCTAAGTCTGTGGGAGATCCATCCAGACTCTCTGGATCTGAAAGTTCACTCAAATTTAGTCCTTTTTCAAATTTTTGCTTGTTTACAGGCATTCTCGCACTGTACCCTTTAGTGGCCTGCGAGAAACACCCGAGTTCGCACACTGGTGTTAAGTCCAGTGCGAAGCCCTCGTAGTCAACCTTTGTTAAGCCTGCGAGAATCTTTGATTCTCACACTGTAATACACTAGCAGCCTGTGAACTTGTTTGTAAATTTTTTTGGATTGGGTCTTGTCAATTTTTGATGCCCAGTTTTGCTTTGAACAACTGGATTGAACTTTTGGAGCCTATTTTGATCTGTTTATAGTTTTCTTGACATTCTTTGAGTTGCTTTTAGCCATCTTTGCTTTGTTTGGTTTTGAAGAATTAGTCTCTTGCTTTGAGTGTCTTTCAATTGCAAAGTGTGTGTTTTCTTTATAATTGTTTAGGGAAAGATCGGATTTCTTCTGAATAGTTCGCTTTAAAAGAGAAATTTTAGTTTGGGTTTCTTTGTTTTAAGAAAGTTCATCATTACTTTTAGTGAAAATTTTGAAATAAAAAAAATTAATTTCTTGCTTTATATTAGATTGGGGGCATCCTTGCATTTGAAGTAGCGAAAGTACATGATTCTTGGCATTTTTTTATCTTAAATTATGAAAAAATTCCCCCCTCATGGCCGTGGGGGGTCCATGAATCATGCATTGGTGTTCAGTACCTTTTTCTCATTTCTTGAGAATCTTGATATTGATGAGTTTAATATATTTTGGGACATCATGCATATGGGAATGATAAATGTTTTCTCCTTCTCGTAGCATAGCTTTCATCGAAATGAAAAGATTGCATATTCATATCTTTGCATAATTTTTGAGTCGGTCAAAACACCATATTGTCCACGCCATCTTCCTTTTGAGTAACAACAGCCATAAAATAAAGCGCTTATAAAAATTGATTAGACATTTTTATCTTTTCTGGTAGCAAACCTACAATAGATTAGTCGTAGGGCTTTGGAATAGCTGTGGAAGATAACTTTCCAAAGTTGCAAACAAACATAGAATCTTGAGTTAGGGAGTGGTTAAATCCACTTATTACATTTTGTCCTAGGAAGCCCTTCTAACACAAGGGTCAATCACGAGGTCGCATTGAGACTGGTAGAGTTACTCACCCTGCTTTGTTGGTCTTGGTGTAGAGGTTGCATGTATTATGGGGGTCGCTTGAGAGGTATACCCACAATGATGAGTGGAAGCCTTTCAAGTTGATTTCGGGCTAGATACCCTGCCCTTGCACGTGGATCAGACTATTGATTGTTTCCCCAGGCATCACTGTAGTGATTGGTAACCTTAGTGGCCTATCTCTTTAGGGTCTTTACACAAGGTGACTGTGGAGGGGAAAGTCTTCACGATACCTGGAATCAACGTTGGCCAAACTCACTCGGGCTCCTTGGAGGGTATACCCACGATTATGTGTGGGAGCTTGCACCAGGGTGTAAGTTCGTTATGCAGGTCGTCAACATAACTTTTCCACTCGCTCTATCTCAACCACTTCTTATTTTGTTCCCGCGATGTTGGATTTCATCACCAACTAGTGAGTTCAGTGTGAGAAGGTTTTGTTTGCTTGCTTGCTTACTAGATTTTTAGCGTGTGTAGTTTGTTTTCCCGAGTGGACTCTAAATTGGATTTTTGTTTTTAATGGCGTTAGTTTCTGAAATGACCAATGAAGGAACCTCTGATCCAGGGGAACCTTTTGTTTTTCCTTCTTATGGAAACATTGGTCCTCCTCACATCACTACTTTGAGCCTTCCAGGTCTCATGATTGGATTGTCGGTGTGGTTGTTTTCCACTCAGGTAATCCTGAATGCAGTAAGTGCTTCGATCGTAAGCACTTCCCCCCAAGAACATCAACCTCATGTTGATCCTTCGCCTTCTTCACCAGTAAGGTCTTGTTCACCTTCTTCGCTTGCAAGGTTGCCTTCCATTTCATCTTCTTCGTCGAGTGAAAGTTCTGAAGCTAGTAACCCGGTGAATAAGAAGAAGAAGAAAAGAAAGAATAAGAAGAAGAAAGCTAAGCAAGGATACAAACTTCCAATCACTGCTAAACATGTTGGAAAACAACCAGTTACTGTTAATCATGCTGGGAGTGTTGATGATGTCAACATCACCCAAACGACTAGTAAGCCCAAGTACCCTTGCAGGCTTTGTAAGGGTAGCCATATTTTTAAGGAATGCCCTGGTCTATCCAAGGTTATAGAAGCATGGTCTACACATCCTCACCAACCCATGTCGTTAGCCTCTGAAAAACATGATGATGAATTCCCGTCGACTAGTCACGATATAGTTGGGAAGAAGAAAAGTAGAGCCAAGTTCCCATGTGTGTTATGCAAAGGGAGTCATCTAACTCACCTTTGCCCTCGTATGGACGAAGCCTCTAAATTACTAAAAGACATGACTGTTTCACAACCTCAACTTCCAGTTGCTTACCGTAAGATTTCTCTCAACCCTCCAATAGTTGATGGAATGATCACTCCGGTCCCTTCACCGATCAATCCGGTTGATCAGGTCGTTAATCTGGTCACGTCCTTAGTTGAACCAGTTGACAAAGTGGTTGATCCGATACCATCCTCGGTCAATCCCACTCTCCCCTCAGAGAGTGAAACTAAAGCGGTCGATCCGATCCCATCTTCGGTCGATCCCACTCTCCCGTTAGAGAGTGTCACCCAAGTGGTCGATTCGTTTCATCTGTCGACCCCATTCTCTCCTTGGAGAATGAAACTTAAGTGGTGGATCTGATCTCTCCATCGGTCGATCCTACTCTCTTGCTAGAGAGTAAACCCGATACTGCCCACATTTTTCTCGTTGATATAGAATCTCCCATGCCGAGGGGTATTCCTTCTTCTCCTGTAGGACCCCCTCCAGTAATGAGGCCATCCATTTTGATTGGGGTGTGTTAACTGGACCTCGTCTTCCCTCTTACATTCCTTTCCAGATTACAGTACAGGTTTTTGGTCGGGACGTTCCCCAAACGTTGATAGATGAAGGTTCTTCTGTTAGTATTTTGTCCTCTATTGCTTGGAAAGCTTTGGGTTGTCCTCCACTTGCGTTGGTTACACAGAATCTATTAGCTTTTAATAGAAGAACTAGTCAACCTTTAGGGACCCTTCTCCAGTTTCCTGTAACTTTGGGAGGGAAAACTGTCATTATTGATGTCATGGTCATCCAAGACCCCTTGGATTTTTCTTTACTCCTTGGGCGAGATTATGTCTATGCCATGAAAGCTATTGTGTCTACTCTTTTTCGTGTGATATCTTTCCCTCATGATGGACGAGTTGTGAATATTGATCAACTTTCATTCATTGACCCCAACTAGATTGCCTCCATAAATGGTTCTTATATGCAGACAATATCACCCCCACCACAGGTCAATTATGTGGTGTTGTCTCCCATGACTTCAACTTACGATGATTTAGATCCAGTAGTTGACATGGTGATCTCTTCGATAGGGTTGTTAGAGCCTGATCTCTTTACTCCTGTCGCGACCCTCGACAAGGTGTCCTTCCAGAGTGTGTTTCTTCCATCAAATGAAGACCTCTTGGAAGCCATGACTAAGTTTTGTCCCTTGACATGGTCTCCTTCCAGAGCATTGTCCTCTTGGAATCCATGATCAAGAAAACTCCGAGGATAGTTTTTGTGTCTCTGAGGCAACCTCGTTAAAAAATGAAACAAAAGTCTTTGAGCATGGGTTTTTGATTTCAAGTTCGTTAAAAAATGAAACCACTCATGAGGATAGTTTTTTCATCTCTGTGGAAACCTCGTTAAAAAATGAAATAGAGGTTACGAGCATAATTCTTGTTTTTCTATGTCAAGCTCGTTAAAAAATGAAATAGTTTTCCACCTCTCTATTTGAGTCAAGTCCTTCATCTAGTATTTGAAGCTTCATTTCATTCTCCTTTGCAGTTGGATGAAATGAAGCTTGGGGGGCATTTGCCTCAGCCTATGGACTTCATGCTGAAGTTGAGCCGCTAGTTTCTTAAGCTGGGGGCTAAGTACCAACCATCCATGTGTTATGTGTTGGGAAGTTGCAAGCATAGTTTTCTATGGTTCAAGCTTGTGTAAAAAATGAAACCACTTGCCTCAAGCATAGTTTCCTCTGGTTCAAGCTTGTGTAAAAATGAAACCAGGTCCAAGCATAGTTTTGTTTAGTTTTTAAGCTTGTGTAATAATAAAATCTATCCCAAGCATAGTTTTGTTTTGTTTTAAAGCTTGCATAAAAATGAAAACAATCCCGAGCTTAGTCTTTGTTCTTTCTCATGCTCGTAAATAAATAAGAATAAGTTACTGAGCTTAGTCTTTGTTCTTTCTTGTGCTCGTAAATACGTGAGAATGAAACTGAATATACTTTTATCACTTTTTCGGACTCATAAAGGTTATATGAAAAAGGAACCCACTGGAGTTTCCTTTAAGCTCTTTTCAGACTCTTTAAACATGAAAAGATTGTCGAGCGACCTTGTTCTCTTCACACTCATTAAAGTATTTGAAGAGAACGTCTGTTGAATGATATTTTATCTCTTTTTCGGTCTCATCAGACTACTTTACGAAAAAGGAACTCAGAGAGTTCCCTTTAAGTGTTTTTCAGACTCTCTAAACATGAAAAACCCCTGAGTTTTCTTTCTTTGGATTCATTAAACAAACATCGAAAGGCCCATATGGGACCAAACCACTCCTTCTTAGGGTTCGTTAAACATACTTCGAGGTACTTGTCTAAAGGACGAGCTTAAATTGACAAGCATATGCTATCCTCCTCAAGCTTGCGTAAAAATAAAGAGGTACTCGCCAGAAATGGTGGGGGAAAAATTGGGAAAGAAATATGTCTAAACCTGTATTCCATGGAAGAGTCGCTTTTGAACTTGACACCCTTTCACTCGCCTTGTGTCTAGGTTGGAAAATCCACTTGTCTCCTAATCAAACTCCTATAAGATTACAAATTGGTCTGTGATTCTTGTTGTTGAGTCAGTATTTCCAAGATAGTTGTCATGTCGTCAATATGTTCAAAAAGATGTTCAACCTGAAAAGCCTTCTATTGCGTCGGCCATTTCTGCAGTCCTTAAAGCCTTCTATTGTGTCGACCATCCCTGAGTCAGTCCTGAATCACTTGTTACTATGATCTACATCAAATCTTGTTACTTGTTTCCTGTCATTGATGTGGGATACATTAAGGCCCTCTCGTGACAAGTCTTTTCCTGTCGACTTCAACTCATTATCCAGGAATTAGACTTAGAAACTAATTGGTACTGTTATCGCATAGTTTGTATGAAAGGTTTAAGTAGCTAGAAGGCAAGGCTCAAACTGGCGTAACATGTGCTTCCCCACCCACTGTCACCTCAATAGGGAGCTCTTTCTATTCTGGGTGGCTAATCCCAAGGGCGACGTCCCTAGTAATCTGGGGTTCTGAAGGAGAAGGATCAAAGTTTAAGGTTTCAAAGGTTAAGGTAAGCTTTCCCTTCACAGATTACTGCCAAAATGATAGTCAAGGAGAAGATATTCCACTGAATGGAACCTGTTTGCGAGACAAGGCAAATGAAACTAAAAGAATGCTGCAATTGTTAGTACTTCAAATATTAATGACTATCTTTAATATATATGAGCATTGATGAAAGTAATTATTGACGAAGTCAATGATTGCAATTAAAACTTATATTTTATGTCACTTCTTCAATAAAGACACAAGATATTGGCATTCAATGTGTAAAATCAAATCTTTGTATTATCACAATGCAATAAATATCATAAATCTTCTCATATAAATATTGTTGCTGCGTCACTATTGCAGATTTAGGGTGACGTCAGCTCTAGTATTAGGTCAAAATTGAAGACAATGAGAAGAACGTTTTGTCAAACTAGCCTATGGATGCAATCAACAACTCAAAGTCTATCAAATAGATGACAATGTGAAAACGTTTTAAGGCCAAACAAGTTTTTTAACAGGTATGACGTCATCTATATTGTTGCTATTTTAGGGTTAGGGTTAGCTAGTCAAAGAGGTGGACGTTTTGACAAATCAACCAATGAAAATGCCTAAAACCTCTATGGCTATCAAGAGATGAGTCAGCCACAACTTTTAGTCCAAGCACAAGTTTAAAAGAGGCAAGACGTCATCAAGGTTAGTTAGGGATAGTCTAGACGCTAGGGTTAGTTAGGGTTTCAAATTTAAAGGGTTTGAAAGAGTTGTTTTAGCACAAAAAGCTCAACGTTTTGTTCTTAGACTAGTGCCTTGGGTTAATGGAGTCCAATGGAGAGAAGCTAATGGCTTGGAGAGACTTAAAACTAAGGACAAGAGGGTTAGGTTTAATGGTGCTACAATGGCAGGGCCACCAAATCAAAACCCTAAGGGGAGGAGGCTCATTCCGGTGTAGCTAAAGCTAGGCCTCATGCTCCTCCCTCTTTCCTTAAGACTCTTTGGCAAAACGGCTAGCTTCAAACTATAAGTCTAGGGCTGAAAAGTGTTGCTTGGGGACAAGGCTTTTCAAAACCCTAAGGTCAAAACCCTAGGTGTAAACTAAATTAGGCCTAGGACGTCTTCCTTCTTCAACTTATAATTCAAATCTAACTCAAAAAAAAGAATGGCTAGTGTAGCTATGGCTAGGCTAAACCTTCTTTAATCAATGGCTAATCAAGCTTTTACCATGGGGACATGAAGGCACAACCTACTTGTGTGTTGGCTCCCTAGGGTTTCAATGATTAAGCAAATAACAACAATGTAACCATAAAAGTAAGCAATTCTACCTACAACCATTCAATAAAGAAGTTTTGCATGCAAAGTTTACTTACAAATCAATGAAGAGCATAACCAAACCCTAGTTGTAACACCTTCCAATGATAAAAAGCACCATGCATATGCCAAAGATAATCCTCCAAGTGTAGCGCCTCAACTCCAAAAGACAAAAGTAACCAAGACAAGAGCTAAAAGCAAGTCTCACAAGAGAGCAAGTTGTGTTATGTTCAAATGAGGCTAAAACGTCCTCAATTTATATCATCTCTATGACGTTTAATTAACAAATAGGTCATTAAAAACAACCGACAAGGATGACTTTATAATATTTCATTATTTGTCACTTAAAATGCTAAAAATGTCAAAATAGAGCTAAAATGGGAGACGTCAGGCCCCTCTGAGGGAGACGTTGGCCCTTTTTGGGCATGATCAGCATCCAAGAGGCAAGACGCTGGCCCTTCTGGGCCTCCTACAAACTGCCACACGTGCCACAAGGTCCAAACACACTGCCACATCCTCCAGGAAATGTCCAGTCTGCCTTGGTGGCGTCCTGTCCATCAAAGCCATCATACCACCTGCAGGGGCTGATCCCCCATAGGTCAATCTCTGCCAAAGCGTCCTGATGAGGGCATCCTTCTTCTTCTCTATGCTCGTCATAACTCTGTCCTGCCTCTGCCATCCCAACAACCATCTGATGAGCTCTTCAGCCCCATGGAGGTCCGAGCTAATCATCTCCCCATGTGCACCTATCCTCTGGTACCTGTCCGCCGGGCATGGTCCTGCACATCAAAGACTACGCCCTCCATGGGCTCAACAGCCCTAGATATCATAGCAATGTAAATCATATCTCATCATTAAATTTATCAAACATATGCATGAAATCCCTATCATATCATCTAAGAGCTCAAAGACATTACATAGATCTACTATACAAAGCTAAGGAAACCGACAGGACAACCTATTGGGATAATACCCACAAGAGATGGAAAGTTTCCTCAAAGGATCATTCAAGCCATGTGTAATGAGGTGATATGGTTTTAGGGATGTCCAGTCATAGTAAGACCAAGGGATGGTGTTGTCTGTGGGTGCCTTTGTAGGAGGCGAGCTGTACCCGTCATGGATGCATTTTTTCCAAGCCCTTTTTATTGCCTTATCTTTCTTTTATAGCTTTTTACTACAAGGTCTGACCAGAGGACACTGCCTTGGCTTGGTGGCCAGAGCTGACAGCGTTACCCACTAGTATCTTCACAAAAATGAGAAGGCTGACTCGTGATGAGACCCCCTTTCCTTTGGCCATGCAACCAAAGGTCAATGCCCTGGTTTGGTGACCAGATGGTGTCAATGTCATACTGCTAAATACCTATGAACATAATGGGCCGGCTCATGATGAGACCTCCCATCCTCTTGGTTAGGTATTGCATTTATTTATTTTATCATTTTTTTCTTAGGGTCCCTTAGTTTCTTATCGAGAGGCTTTTTATTTCCTTCTCGGGGATCCCCTGGGTGAAGCATCTCTAGGTTTCATTTCCTATGGATTTTATCTTTTACCAGCTGCTTTTACCCCTTGGGCCTTTAACCCATTCTTCCCACAACAAAAGATGTACCCTGAGAGGTCATCCTAATGGCCAGACTAGGGGAATGGGATGGATGAGCGGGGTGTAAGATGTAAAAGTGATAAGATGGTGGGAGCGGACGATGGCTCTGCAAACCCCCCTTGGTGGCTAACCAAGACCCATGAATACCAGCTTGCTAAGTTACCCCATCAATCACCCCAACAATGGTCAAGTGGATTAGTGTAAAATCCAAGCAGTCATCTGAAATGAAAGGAACCTAATGCATATATAAGAAGGTTATAACAATCAAATATGACACATACCATGATACCTCAGACCAATTACCTCATGGAGCAAGAGCCCTTTCTGATGCAAGCCCAGGCCAGTGGTGATGGAGGCTACTACTGCTGACATGACAAATCTGGCTGAGAAGAAGAAAGATGGGCCCTCCAGGGCCATGCTCAAGTCAATCTCGCTCTCGATACTCCATGTCTAGGACCATGTGGGCCTTGAGACATGATCTCCTAGTTATCCCTAGATATCGGGGATAACTTCTAGCTCCAACTCAGAGACATGTGCTAACTGTAGAGCGCATGAGAACCTAAGAAATCTTTGGCGTAGACCTATGACCTGCTCACACTTGACAAAAAGGCATCAGCAACAAAAGACGGGGTGGTATTGCCACCCCGTAAAGCAATAGCATATACATGGTAAATGTGCATATAAGGCAGTAAAAATAAGAAACAAACAAGATGCATATATAACAGAAAACAGACAATGCGGTATAATACATGGAAGTGAATACTTACCTGTGTGATCATGTGTCCGAAGGATAGTAACGCTTTAAATGCAAAGCGTTCACTGGTAACTTTAGAATTTCTCCTTCCATAGTTTCCAAGTTGTAGGAATTTGTACCTGCACAACTTCTGATTTTGTAAGGGCCTCCCCACAGGCTGTCAAATTTTTTGTGCATACCAGGTTTCTCTTTTCTTTTGTCCCATAAAAGAACAAGGTCTCCTTCAGCGAAACTCTTGCCTTTGGCTTTGTGATCAAAAGTGTTCTTTACTTTCTCTTGGTTCTTTACCATCTGAACCAAAGCATTTCTTCGAGTTTCGTCTAATTCTATCAGCTGGTTTATTCTCCCTTGGATCGCCTCTGCATCTGTATCATATTGTTGTACAAATCGGAGAATGGGAATTTGGAGATTCACAGGGAGTTTTGCTTCAAGTGCATACACTAGCTCAAAAGGAGTTTTTCCTGTGGATGTCTTTGTCGTTATTCGATCTGTCCACACTGCATACTTTAGTTTGTTGTCCCATGACTTCTTGTTTTCTTCAAACACCTTCTTCAGAATATTCATAAGATTCTTATTGGTTGATTCTTCTAGTCCATTTCCTTGTGGGTAATAATTCGAGGAATGAGACAGGGTAATGCCATATTTGAAACAAAATTCTACCAGAGCGTAGGAACTAAAAGCCTTGGCATTATCCGTAGTGATTTTGGAAGGTATCCCAAATCTTGTTATGATCGGATCTTCCAAGAAATTCATGACAACTTCTTCAGTGGCTTTCTTTGTAGGAATCGATTCAACCCATCTGGTGAAATAGTCTGTAGCTGTCAAAATCCATCGATATCCATTAATTGAGTTGTCCTTGAATTCGCCAATAAAATCCAGGCCCCACTGCTGAAAAGGTGCTTCTACTACCACTGGTTTCAAAGGCTGGGCTGGGAGATTTGGTTTGCCCGTGAAGAATTGGCAAGGTTGGCAGGACCGAACGTGATGATAAGCGTCTGAGAAAAGGGTCGGCCAATAATATCCTGCCCTCAAAATTTTGTGGCCAGTGGTATGTGCAGCAAAATGCCCACCACAGTAACCAAAGTGTAATTCTTTCAAGATCTTATTCGCTTCGTCCTTATTCACACATCGAAGTATAACACCATCGAGATTCTTCCATCCAAGTCCATTTTCTGTTAGGCAGTATTTCATGGCCTTCAACCTCAAGGCCCTCCTTTTGTGATCCACCAGGTGATCAAGACATGACAAGTTCTTCAAATAATAGACTATGTTAGAGTACCACTCATCATGTTCCAATTCATTGACTATCACATTCACCTGCTCGTTCTCACCGATCTGTATAGCTTCTTGATTGCTTTCGGTGAGCATCTGGGCCAATCCCTGTCCCTTTACTATCTTGGTGGGTTTTATTTCTAAGTCATACTCCTGGATTTTTGAAACCCACTTTCCTCGGGTGCCCATATAGTCTTGTTGAGACAAAACATCCTTCACAACCGGGTAAGGGACATAAGACTTGATCTTATTATAACCGACATAATTTCTGAAATGTTGGAGGGACTTAACCAAAGCGTAAGCCTGTTTTTCTGTGATGGTGTATTTCAATTCCGAATCTCTCAGGACTTTTCTCATAAAGGCCACGGGATGTTCGAAGTTGTCAGCATCCTTCTGCATCAATACCCCTGCAATGGTGTCCTGGGACGCAAATGAAAAAATGATGAAATCTCGTGAAAAATCAGGACTGATCAAAACCGGGGCTTGAGAGATGGCGTTCTTGATGTCTTTGAAAGATCTGTCAGCTTCTTTTCCCCATCTGAAGGCAACATCCTTCTTTAGCATAGAACTTAAAGGTTTTATCCTCTCAGCAAAGTTAGGCACAAATCTACGAATGAAGTTGATTTTTCCAAGAAAGGACTGCAAGGCCTTTTTGTTGACTGGAGGACGAACATCCTTTATTGATTGGACTCGTTCAGGGTCAATGGAAACTCCTCCTGGTGAATCCATGTGTCCCAATAACTTTCCTTCGTCAATTCCAAAAACAGATTTTTTAGGGTTCAGAGAGATGCCATACTCCCTGCATCGTTCAAAAACAATTCTAAGGTGGGAGAGATGATCTTTCCTTTCTTTAGACACCACAGTGAGGTCATCTTGATAGATCTCTATGATCTTCTGTATGAGGTCTCTAAAGGCATAGTCCATTGCTCTTTGAAAAGTCACATTTGCGTTCATAAGACCAAACGACATCCTCAACTACATGAATGTTCCCTAGGGCGTAGTAAATGCAGTTTTGAGTTGATCCTCCCTTTTGAGTAAAACTTGGTTGTATCCCGAGAATCCATCCAACATTGACATCATTCCTGCCCCTGTGACTCGTTGAAGTAGATGTTCCATGTTCAGAAGAGGATAATTGTCTTTCAATGACATCTAGTTGAGGTTGCGGAAATCAACACATAGGCGGATGTCACCATTCTTCTTCCGAACAAACACTAGATTTGACATCCAAGAAGAATACCTGATTGGGGCTATGATACCTGCGTCAACCATCTTCTGGAGTTCCTTTTGTATCTGTCCTGCCAGCTTCGGGTTGATGTGTCTCATCTTTTGTCAAAAAGGTTTGGCTCCCTCAATCAAAGGTATAGCATGCTGGATAACGTCTCCTCTATAGGCCTTTAATTCATCGTAGTTCCAGGCAAAGGTATCCCTGAATTCTCTGATGAGGTCAAGTATTGCCTTCCTCTCCTTTTCAGTAGTTCCTTTTCCTATCTCGATTGTTCTTGGATCCATCTCAGTAACCAATGTTGAATTCTAGGGCTTCTTTGGCCTGCTTGTTGGTTCTTTTCCCTTTGAAAACATCATGTCTGTCAAAAATATTCTCCAGAGGAATACAACCTTTATGTAAGGTGTTGTTTTGCAGGTTGATGACTTCCAAGTCCATGGATTCAGCCAGAAAATTTATTTGTGTATCTGTGAATTCTTTGCTATTCTCCATGAATCTGATAATCTGATCATCATCTTCGAAGACCTGCCAATGTTCCAAATTGTCAGGAATAGAAGGTCTAAAGAGGACCTCCATCTTGCACTGATCATGAAGAGGTCCTTCACACGGTTGTAACGTGGATGCAGAGACGACGAGAGCATCTACCACATGGTTTTCTTCTCGAGGAACAACTTCAAATGATATCCTTTTGAAAGTCTTCGCAATATTTTGGGCTACATCTCGATACTTCTTCAACTTTTCATTTTTAGTGACAAACCTCATTAGGACTTGTGAGACGATGAGGTCTGAATCACCTTTCACCTCCAGGATTGTATCCCCTTTGTCAATGGCCAGGTTGAGTCCCAAAATCAAGGCTTCATATTCAACCACATTATTGGTGCAACTAAACTCCAATCTATAAGTGATCCAGGTGGATATTGGTGGCCACCCACCTTTTCCGGCTGGCTCAAAATAGTTTTCTGGCAATTTTGGCAATTTACTATTTTTAGCAGGTTTAACTTCCGGGGCCATTTTGAGGGCCTAAATGAAGGTTTTTTGAGATCGAGGTGCTCAATGATAGTTGAAGGCATGATTGAGCCCCCAAAATGAATCTCCTCGACGATACCTTTCCAACGAGCTATCACACGCCTAAAACGAAGATTGTATGCAAAAGTTACGACCCCGGGAAGTTGATGTACTAACTTACCCAAACGGGGCCCACATGACTTTTGGCGCTTCATCTCCTAGAGTTAGGTTTTTGGATGTCTAGGACTTTTGGCATTCTCGTCTATTGTAAAAAGGCCTCTAGAGCCTCATTGTAATCATCTTCTGATGGATGCGAGTAGCAGACACATCTCTTCTCAGAGATAAGCTACCAGCGCCTTAGCTAGTTTATTTACATTCTGTCTGTAAGCATTTTTCAGTCATTAATGAAATGAAGTCTTATTTCCACTGCATCTCTGCGTTTATGTGTATTTCTGTATTTCATTGTGTTCCTACATAAATCCGGATCAGTGGTATCAGAGCGGTCTGTTCATTCTCGATCCTTCTTTGCATGTCCCCAACGAGATCAGGGTATAAGGAGTTGGGACTCAATCTGGTTGAACCTTTGCGAGATCAGCCTCGCAAACCCCGACGACCGCCCATGGGGGAAGAAAAGAAAGATGAAAGAGCAGGAGATCCTATCAAAATGTTGCTCGAGGAGGCCCTCGAGAAACAA
>CBVK0102328727.1:0-10634 GCA_900067695.1 Picea abies
AAAAGTACTATTTGGACGTTCCAAAGCTGCAATCCAAGATTCAGGATTTGGAGAACCAAGTAGCTAAGCTCACTGGTCGAAACGATAAGGGGCAACCTAATGATTAAAATCAACGGACCACTAGATCGATCTTGTTTAAAAACATTGAGTCTGCAACCGCGATTGTTAATTCCAAGTTGACATAACTCCAACAGCTGTCATGGTATAATTTCCCCTCTTTTATATAGCGTATTCGCAAGCTCTGTTTATATGTTCTGATTTCTCTGTCATGCATAAGTTTTATCAACTTCTGGATTGATTATAATTAGATTTGGTTTGATTGAATATAACTGAATTTGAATGTTTTGTTGATATATTTCCTATTTTTGGAACACGAATGATATCTCTGTTTGATTTAATTATATCCTGTGAGATGTAATGAGTCGATTGGTTGACTGTGTTAACTGTAATTTCTATGATGAGACCGATTCGTATATCCTCTATTTCATGATCAAATTTTGAAAAGATAACAATTGTTACCATGTTAGTTGTAGTCTAAGGATAGCAAATGTTTGATCGGATTACAGGAATAGGTTGAATGTATCAAATCTTTTTGATGTATGTCTATAATTAAATATCTTGTTTGATGACTCTGTCAAAACCCTGTGTAATGACTGAAGAGTGATCTAACGTGGAAGCTGTTGGATCGATATTTGTTGAGTTAGTTCGATTACCTTGGAAATAATTCATGCATCATGTGAATGATATCGATATGCTATTTGGATTATAATTGGGCAATTACAGTTATGAATTTATGAATTTATTTACAAAATGATTTGAAACATAATAAATGACAACTGTGATTGAGTTCAATAGATACAGTGATGTATGGAATCATAAATATTTTCTATATTGGCGATGGGAATCTAATGTTTATTTGACAACAATTATCCCACACGATTCGGTTTGTTGTTGATGGCATTCGTGGAACATTCTGGTTCAGATTTGATTCAATTTTGGGAACAATTGAGGAACAGGGTATTCCTATTTTGTATCGATTATTTCCTACTCTGTTCCTATCGTGTGATATTCGGTTTTTGTTTGATTTAATTCATAGGTAATGTATTGATTATTGCAACTTGATTTGGTTCGATTTGATTTGATTTAAATCTGGTCATTTTACTATGTTAGACCAGCTACAGAATCAAACGATTCTGTAGCTAAGTCTATAGATTCAATTCTGTTATTACTTTTGAATAAGACAATCTTCTAACTTAATTCTGGTGTCTATTGCAGGGCAAAAACGAATTGTCAATGGATACTATAGGCAGTTGGAAGATATCTTACAGATTTTACTTGCTTTTAGTTATTTAGTTTAGAGATTTTGGGATTATTCCCAGATTTTGTAAAACTGTTTACTATTTGTCACAAGGAGGTTTTACCTTGTGAAAAATTATTTAAACTCATGATTTTGTAATCATAAGAGAATTCTCAGTTGGGGAGAACAAGGATATGGAGTTCTAACTCAAACTGGAGCAGAATTGGTGTTTTGTTGTAGCTTTCCGCTTTTCAATATATCAACACTCTGTTCTATGTTTTGTATATCATCTTGTTTATGGTTTGGTATTGCGTTAGCTATCTGAATCACATGCAAATGATATAATCTTATTTCTTTATCTATATCTTGTTTCTTCCTAAATTATAAAGGACATAACAATTCTCAATTCATTTTAGTGAATGATAGCGTTGTCTTCTTCGTAATTTGAATTGTTATATATAAGCTTGCTGTATAATAGGTTTCCCCTTTTGCAGAAGTTTATAATCAGAAAATTGTTATAATAATATTTTATGTCTTGTTTGTTCTGTAATAATACTTCAGGAAGCATTTTAGCTGATCGTTTCAGAGAAAGCTTAAGGGCCTAACTGGTGTGAGTTTCCCTCCTCCAATCAGCTTAGAAGTCATCTTGCACAGAGCAAACTTGGAGCGTTTCCAGGTTAATTAGTTAGGTGTTTATTGTTTTAATTAATTAGTAGTTTAGTTAGATTTAGATTAGATTATTTAATTACAGTTAGCTTTCCTTCTATTTTATAAAATACAAAAAAGACAAAAATAGATCCTTGGCTGTCTTTAGGCAGCGAACACATGAGTTTTACAGGTTTTAATCAAATCTGTGATTTGTCTATAATGTATATTTGTAAATAAAGAGTGATTATAGCTGGTAATTAAGTAGTTGATTTGAGTTATTATGATCATAGTTAGTATTTTGTAGATATATAATAGTTGGTAGTTTGTAGTTAGATTAGTGTAGTTAGTTTTAGTTTGTTTTATTAGTTTCTAGTTTCCTTAGTTTAGATCACTTAACTTAGATCAACTTTCTCTTTGGTTTCCTTATGAGACCTTAGAGCGGCCAACGGAGCTGTTAAACTCGTCAGGGTGGTCCATACCAAATGGCTTGGGTTATTTAGACAACCCTGGACCGGTTCCACTCTCCCAGTTGACGGATGGACTGTTTCGCCCGTCAACAAATGGTGCTAGAAGGAGGGGCTAAACTTAATTAATGGCACTAGAAGGAGGGCCTAAACTTAATTAATGGCACGAGGTGGTCGCAAGACTCCTCCCCCACCTAATCGCACACCCATAGTAACTAGAATCCATTCACAAGATAATATCCCCCCTCAAACAGCAACTACTTCAACCGAAGATCCTCAGATCACAGTTGAACCAGCAACCCCTAATCCTACAGGCGGTGACACTCAAGAAATTTTTAGACAATCTCTTATTAAATCACACAAAGCCTTTGCTAGCCTTAGGCAACCTCATCGCCCGTGGAGCCAACCTTTAGACTTCTCCGAAGTCAGAGAACAATTAGGTGATTTAGATCTCACTGTGAATCCTATGGATTCAAATACAAACTCTGCTGCAGGAGGATTTGGGATACCTCCTTCTCCTCCTCATTAATCACCTCCCTCATCTCCTTCCTTTTCAGGGGGAGATTCCTCTTCGGACGAAGGCAATCCACCTTCACGTCCTCCTACACCCACTACCCCAATGGCTAATCAGAACAACCCTGCTAGACCATGGTTAGACCAAGATGCTGTAGCTGTGCCTGGACCTCAACATCCTTTACCTAAGCATCCTGAAAAATGGCTCACCAAGTTTGATCCCGATTCTAAACGGACAACAGAAGACCATATCATGAAATTTATGTTAGACATCAGACTGCGCAACGTTGAACATGAAGACGTAGTCTGTCGGTTGTTCCCTTACACCTTTGAGGGTAACGCGTCCACTTGGTATTTCACCCAAAAACCTCGCACTATAACTTCTTGGGAAAAGTTTGAGTCGATTTTCTTAGAAAATTTCGGAGATGGCAAACCTCCGGAAGTCTTAGTCATGGATCTTTCAAATTTAAAAATGAATGCTAAAGAAAAAGTTAAAGATTTTAATCAAAGATTTTTAACACTTAAGAATAGAATCCCTACAGACTCTATGCCCGCAGAAAGTCTTGTAATAGCTTACTACACAAAAGCTCTACATCAAAGTATAGCTATTTGGGTAAAAAGATCCAAAAAGGCAACGTTGGTAAAAGCTTTTGAAGAGGCTACTCAAATTGAAAAAGATATACTTAGCCTTAAAAATTCTTCTAGAAACGAGACTGAAAATACTGCTTCTTCTAAGAAAAAGATTGAAATTCTTCCCAGGCCTATACAAAACAAAGCACAACCCGAAAACTCTGAGTTGGAAAATCTAACCAAAGTTGTACAAAAGTTGTCTAATCAAGTCGTAGATATAAAAAGGTCAACTGAAGAAGCTTCTTCGAGTAAAGGACCCTACAAACCTCCTTTCCGAAATCCCTTTCAAACAAACTGGCCTAATCCCAACCCTGAAGGCATGAACTTAGAAAGTTTGCAATATGCTCTCCAATCAATTCTAGGAGCCCAAGATGACTTGATCCCTCCTGATTTCCCGCAAGAGGAAGTCGAGCAGGAAACTACCCAAGAAGAAGAGCCTTCTTCAAATATCTTCGGTCACCTCTCAGATAGTATCTTCCAAGCTAACTTTGAGACTGTGCACCCTTACAATACTAGGAGCAAGGCCGCAAACAAACCCCCTGCCGATAACATTACAACTTTACCTTCAATACCATCCAAATCAGTAGAAACTGAACAGACCGATGCTGGCCCTAAATTAGATTATGATGTTGTCGAAGATCTTAAGAAATTAAGGGCTAACATTTCCATTTATGAGTTGTTAAAATTTCCATTTTTGTTACAAAAGATGTTGCAAAATATTTCTGATAATAGCAAGAATGGTAATTCAAATGGTAGCAAGGTTGGACAAAGCAAAATTCCACAGAAGTCTTCCACAAAAGGTAATCCTGTTTCTCATGACAAAGGAAGTCATCCTGTACCAAATGTAAATAGTGTAAATAACAATGTACATAATGTAAGTAACTCTGATAAAGTAGTAGAAGAAAAAGCGAGTAAGAAATCACAAGCAACAACTTCAAATACTCGCAAGAACGTTCCTCCTTTTCTTTTAACTTTCGAAATCTTCAACAGAAATGTGCATAATTGTATGGTTGACTCAGGAGCATCGTCCAATGTGATGCCTTGGTCGGTCTGCCAAAAGATAAATGCTGAAGTAGAACCATCATCTTTGAAAATAATACAACTTGATCGAACTGATGTAAAAGTTATGGGTGAATTGAAAAATGTTTTGATTAGATTATCATCTAACCCTAAGGTTCATCAGTTTATTGATATAATCGTGGTTGATATTCCAGAAGTGTATGGTATGTTTTTGAGCAGAGACTGGTCGGAGCAGCTGCATGGTTACTTCGCAACGGACTGGTCTCACTTATGGCTTCCAGAGAACGGTAAGCCCAACAAAATCAGGGTGAACCGTGAGCGTTATCTCAAGTTCACGGTAACAGACTTGAACGACCCCAATGAGCCATATACACCTCCGGCTGATTCACCTGAAGTCCAAGGGATGGACACCTACTTCAGAAATTTCACGGCTGAAGTTTCAACTATCAACGATCCTCAACAATCATCCGAGATCAAAACATTTACGCAACCAATAGCTTCTATCCAAAAGTCCTGTGAGCCTGATGAGAATCAAATTTGGTCTTTATACTTCGATGGTTCCAAGTCCAAAGAAGGAGCTGGTGTAGGCTGCATCATCATTGATCCAGCAGGTAATAAAACATTGTTGACTTGTAGATTAGAATTTGAATGTAATAACAATGTTGCAGAATATGAGGCTTTATTACAAGGTCTCAGAAAAGCATTAGACATGCGCATTCAGAATGTAAGTGTATTCGGCGACTCTGAGATCATGGTCAGGCAAGTGAGAAATTCTATACATTGTCTTACCTCGCATCTCAAGTGTTACCAATCTGAGGTATGGAGTTTAATAAATCAATTTTCTGCTTTTAATATAAACTCTATTCCTAGGTCAAGTAATGTTGAAGCAGATCTACTTGCTAATGTTGCCTCTAAACTTCTTCCTGCAGATGGTTTATCTCCAAGCACATTCTCCGTGGAGCTATTGTTTCGACCATCTGTTCCTAACAATATCACAAGCTGGAGGGTATTTGAAGATGATCAGCAAATCATCAACTTTCTGCATATGGAAGAAACCTTCCAAGGAGCCGTGATAGATGAACAAACCCATGATGACAATTTGCGTAACTTTACGGTAATACCTAATCCGAAACCTCCTGAAGCTCTATCGGACATGGTAAATTTCATACCCAAATCTGTTGTTAGACTAGAAAAGTTTTACGATTTTGAAGATAAATTCAAAAAAACGGTCAATTGAAAAACTAATAGTTCCTCATTAACTTACGAGAAAGTCAATTTGGGAACTAATGAAAACCCTCAGTTTATCAATCTAGGCTTGGGATGTAGTAAACAAGAAAAAGCTGCTTTCATCAAATTGTTTAAATAATTTAAGGATGTATTTGCTTGGACTTATGAATATCTTAAGACATTTGATCCCAATATTATACAGCATGTCATCCCAATGAAGCCCCAAACCTTGCCTTTGCAGCAAAAACTGAGGAAAATGCATCCAAAGTTAGAACCGACCGTACAAAAAGAATTGAATAAACTCTCGAGTGCTAAAATAATTTTTCCTGTTAGGCACACTCAATGGGTATCCAACCTCGTCCCAGTGCAGAAGAAAAACGGTGAAATTAGACTTTGTGTTGATTTCCGAAACCTTAACAAAGCATCTGATAAAGACAACTATCCTGTCCCTCCCATGGAACAGATACTACAACAAGTGTCTGGTTTCGAGAGACTGTCCTTGCTGGATGGTTTCTCTGGATACAACCAAGTTTTAATGTCTCCGTCAGACCAGTTGAAAACTACCTTCCGTACCCCGTGGGGCACTTATGCTTATCGTAAAATGCCCTTTGGATTGATCAATGCCGGCGCTACCTTTCAGAGAGCAATGGATATTGCTTTTAGAAGCTTAATCAATCACTCCGTAGTAGTCTACCTAGATGATGTAACCGTTTATTCAAAAAATAAAAATGATCATCTAGCTCACCTAAGAGCTGTTCTGCTACGATGTCGTAAATACGGCATCTCCCTCAATCCTAAGAAGTCCATTTTCACAGTAGAACAGGGTAAACTTCTAGGTTTCATTGTGTCTAGTGATGGAATTATTATTGACCCCGAGAGGACCCAGGTCATTGCGAAACTTCCCCCACCAACCACCAAAAAATCCATGCAGTCCTTCCTAGGCCAGATCAACTTCGTGAGAAGATTTGTCCCCAGTTTCTCCGAAATGGTCAGACCCCTCCAGAACCTAATAAAGAAGGACACCCAATATCTCTGGGGACCTACTGAAAAGCAATCTTTCAATGATATAAAGAAGGCCATAATTGATGCTTCGTCTCTCATGAGCCCTGATTTCTCTAAAGATTTCACACTTTACACTTTGGCCTCTGATCGTTCCTATGCCGCGGTCCTTACTCAAAAGAATTCTGAAAACAACGAAGTACCCATCGCCTTTAGGAGCTCTGCTTTCAAAGGTGCTGAACTTAATTACCCAGCGGTTGATCGGCAAGCCTACGTTGTCTTCAAGGCAGTCAAGCATTTCCGATCTTATCTTTTGAAGTCGAGGACGAAGATCATTGTCCCCTACCCTACCGTTAGGAACTTGTTAGTGCAAAAGGAGTTAGGAGAAAAAAGAGCTAACTGGGTCACCTCCTTGCAAGAATTTGATCTAGAGATCATCCCAGCACGGATCGTGAGAGGCCAAGGGTTATGTAAATTGGTAGTTGATTCAGAAATTGAACAAAAAGAAGATAATATGTCAGAACAACACGATCAGAATCTGATTTGTTGCACACAAAACCTCGTGAGCCCCTGGTACGACGATATTAGACATTATCTTCAACATGGATCAACACCTCGTCATCTTGACCCTGCTAAGAGAAGAGCCTTGAGACTAAAGTCCACCTCCTTTCATTTAATTAACGGTATATTGTTTCGTCAAAATTTTGATGGCGTACTGATGCGTTGTCTTGAAAAGGATGAAGCAGAAAAAGTTGTGCTCGAGTTGCACGCAGGTGAAGCTAGTGGTCACTTCGGTGGCGATACCACTGTGCATAAAGTCTTAAGAGACGGTTATTATTGGCCAACACTCTTTAGAGACGCCCATGCCTTATGTCGAAAATGCATTATATGCCAAAAAGCATCCGGGCGTTTGCAAAAACCAGCGCCTTCCCTTTGCAACCCGTCACCGTCGATTCTCCTTTCCAGCAATGGGGCCTTGATATCATTGGTCCTATTAACCCTCCATCTTCACAGCAACACAAGTACATTGTGACAGCCACTGATTACTTTACTCGATGGTCTGAAGTCGCCGCACTAAAAACGGTAAATACAAGTCAGGTAATCGCTTCTGAACTCGCATATCATTACTCGTTTCGGCATACCTGATTGTTTAGTCTTTGATAATGCTTCATACTTTTCTTCTCTTGAGATGAGTAAATTTGCCTTAGAAAAAGGAATAAAGCTAAAGTACTCCGCTAGTTATTACCCCCAGGGTAACGGCCTAGCAGAGTCAACCAACAAGAATTTGATCAAGATTATCAAGAGAACCGTGATTGAAAATCATAAGAACTGGCACAACGCACTACTTAATGCACTGTGGGCTGATAGGGTAACACCCAAAGCCGCTAAAGGTAACTCTCCCTTTTTCCTTTTTTATGGCAGAGAATCCATTTTACCTCCTCATGTTCTTCTTACATCACTCCAATTGTCACAAAGGGTTCAAGAAGAAGAATGCCCACCTTTAGAGAGTCGTATCAATGCGTTGATGAAGCTAGAAGAAGTAAGAACTCAAGCCAAGCATAAGCTAAACCAACATCAACAACTGATTAAAATATGGTTCGATTCTAGTTCTGCTTCTGATAGAAATTTTGAAGTAGGCGATCTCGTTTTAAAGTGGGATAAACCGCATGAAGGGAAGGGTGAACATATGAAATTTCAAAATCTGTGGCTTGGGCCATTTGTGATTGCTGAAAAGTCGGGTCCTAGTTCGTTTCACTTGCAGAATCTCGAAGGGCAGCTTGACACCTACCCAGTGAATGGCCAAGCCCTGAAAAGATACTTTGCCTGATTTTTACCTTTGTATACTATGTAAATACTGCCTTTTATTTTTATTTTCGTTTTTGTTTTTATTTTTCTGGTTTTGATTTGATTGATTAGTTTGGTGTGCTTTTATAAGTTTTTCAGAACCTATGCATGCTTATACACTAGAACATTCAGACATGGGCTATTAGAAAAATATCTTCGCTGAAATAACTTCTGGAAAGATTGTACATACATCAATGATATATATTTCTGAGAATGATATTGGAAAATATTGTTTGAAGGAAGTTTACTAATCTCAATCTGTAAGTGAAGTTTGTCGTGATTATCTTTATATTTTCACGCTGTCCATTTTCCGTAAAGGAATAACTCAATAGGATGTCTCCCTGTCGAAGTAAGTTGTTTTAGAAATAAAACATTTCTGGAGAAGAATAAGGACAGTGTTGAAAAAATTATGATGAGGTCTAAAAAAATATGATAAAAATATCAAGATTTTTCAGCGTCACCCCGCTCAGCTATCTGCAAAAAGAAAAACAAATTAAAATATTAATAAGAGCTGTGGGAAGTGTTTGTAAACCCGCCGGGATACTGAACAGGTCCGCTGGCAGTGGGGCAATACAAGCATGGCGCCAAGACAACTTCGTCGGGGTAATGAACAGGCCTGCTGGCAGCGAAGCAATGTCGGGTAAATGAAAATCTAAAAAATTACATGAAACCTCTTTTAAAGTCCTTATTCTAATCTAGAGCTTCTTGATAGGATAAAGACGTCCGAGTGGGTTAAATGGCAACCCTGTCGAGGCTATGGACGCCTGCTGGCAGCAGTGGCCATGCCAACAGTATTGAAGAATCTATCAAATCATGGCTTACTTATCTTTAGACTATTATTAGTTTACATCTTTAAAAAAAAAAAAAAGAGATAAGTGATGGTGATGAAGTACAATTTCTCTGCTTGCTGTTTTGTGTTGAAAGCTTTTCTCAACAGTCTGATCTGAATTCATTACTTTCACAGAGATAACTGCTTCGCCCAGTGTGTCGCCATTGTTGGCAGCCAACCCACCTTTTTCTCGATAACTCTCAAAAGCTGCCTACACCCCTTACGGTATCTTGATGAAATCTTTGTCGCATTCTGCCAATGGACATATGACTCGTCCAATGGACATATGACTCGTTTTCGCAACCATTACAATTCGATTTCGACTCAGTTTTCACAATTGCAAATGTGAAAACTCTGACTTCATTGACTGTACTATCGTCGTCTTCTTGATTTGTTGGTTGATACTTGATCACCGGTTTATTGTATGATTGGTTAAGATTTTAGAAGACTTATGATCTTGATCGTTGACTTACCTTGATTGCATTTTCTGACATGTTCCATCATTAAAATTTTGAGCATGAAAGATTATTGTTCTATTTTGTAACATGTCAGCT
This sequence comes from Picea abies, assembly GCA_900067695.1. Classification (NCBI taxonomy): domain Eukaryota; kingdom Viridiplantae; phylum Streptophyta; class Pinopsida; order Pinales; family Pinaceae; genus Picea; species Picea abies. Next base: position 10,027 of record CBVK0102328727.1, read on the forward strand.
CATAATGTTCTACCCTTGTTATGGTTTTCATTTTAATTATCATTTGAAAAGTTTATATTTGAATGGAAATGCATATGGTATACACCAAATATGATGGCAAAATTCATTAAGGTATGATAACAATGGTCTAAATAGCATCCTGTTCGACTTTGGGAAATCGATTTGTGGCATATTATGCTTACCAAGCAAACTATACGATGAGTAATGAAACCCCAGCTATCAGTTAGCATTAAATCTTGTGATTGAGTGGATTAACGATGAGATCGGTGCGTTAACTCATAATGGAGACAGGTACTGTGTTGATATCGATCTGAACACTTGGCACCTGGATGTCATGTTATGTGCTGGTTCTAATTCGTGTGATGGCACGTAGATCTGGTGAATCATCCGTTTGCCAGTCGATGCAATTGGTTTATGATTATGATATGAACAGGACTCATTAATATGGTAAGTGGTGATATTAAACCCACCACCTTCGCACGCCTGAGTAAGTTTTCGGTCTCGTCAAGCTTTCAAGCCGTGAAACCCTTTCGGGATTCACTCTGTGTATTGTGTCTCCGATGTAAACCCTACCATGGTCGTGAGGAGATGGCTCCTGTGGTGAGAGC
>CBVK0102328749.1:0-10160 GCA_900067695.1 Picea abies
TTGGGGAGTAAGAGGATTTACACCCCCAAGGAGGTAGTACCTCTATATATTTCTTTGATTGACTCCATTAACCATTTTTTAAAGGCACTAGTCATCTACTTATTGCATTGGAGAAATAAATTGTTGCCTTGATAAACGTACAAATTTCACGTTTTAAAGTTGTTTCTTTTGGATAGTGATCTTGATTTATTGAGGATTTTTCCTCCCTTAGGGCATCCCCTTTCAACGGAAATTTATTGATGGTGTAGTAAAACTAACCTACAACCATTAGGGTTTCTCTAACCCTAGCCTACTAACCCCTTTTTCTGCTAAACTAACCCTAGACTAGGCCTAACAATCTCCCCTCACCTTTTACTAACATATGCGCACTTATTGAGCTAACCAGGGGATGATTTGATTGGAAAAAATTTCTGATATAGGGCTTGGCTTGATACATCCATAAGGCTGATAACATCACTGCATAAACCCTAATATGAAGTCACTCTTAAATTGTGCTTTCACCGCCAAAATTTTCTGAAAGTTTGCTAACTTGTTCTACTAGGTTTAAGGCATTTTTTGGGTGTCTCATTTGAGGATTTTTGTGGCTGATTTTAATGTTGTCATCACAAGCTTGCTACAGCCATAAGGCTGCAAAAATACTTCTTCATACAATCTTTATGACATCCACATCAAATTACCAAAGTCTCATGCTATAAATTGTGAAGTTTGTCTAGTCATTTTCTACTTGTTTCAAGCATATCTCACTTGACTTTAATCAATATTTTAAGCAATTATAATACTTCTTCATTGCTGATATATATTGTTATCTATTGCTGGAAATTAGGGACAACAAGATTAACTTGCTGATCCAACTAATGTTCATCATTGCAAAGTGGTTTTTCTTATGTCTCGGGTAGGTAAAAACATCTCGACAATTCACCTAAGACTTTGGCAACCTTTAAACCACTCAAGACTCATCTCTACTTTCCATTTTCCATCTAGATCTTTGACCTTAGGGACCACTCGCTTTACTTTCCCTTTTTCACATCCCTTTTCCCCCCAAGGTCACCGATATTGCCTCCCTAGAGTGACCTAGTCACCCTTGAAGTGTGGGACCTACATTGAGGTGACATTAGGTGTAGTGTCATGAAGTTGTCGCCACTTGGTGGTTGGCTCGAGCTTTGCCCAACCTACAAATTGTGCGATAACAGGCTTGATTAATGCCCTGGCTACATTCATGCAGATGATGGATGATCTATTACGACCATTCACAAACTCCTTTGTGGTTGTATATTTGGATGACATCCTCATCTTTTAAAAAAATTGGGAGGAACATTTCGAGCATATTCAACAGGTATTGGTCACCCTGCGACAACATAAGTTATATGCCAATTCGTAGAAGTGTTACTTCGGCATACAACGAATCCAATATTTGGGATACAACATGGATGAGAAGGGTGTACATGTGGATCCAACCAATATCTAAGTCATCCGTGATTGGCCAGCTCGGAAGACAATGACCAACTCCGTTGTTGCTTGGGCCTCACCAAATTTTATTGGCAATTTGTGTTGGGGTTCTCTCATATCGCTTGAGCCCTAAGCCAAGTGACCAAGGGTGGTGTGAAGGCCAAGTTTGTGTGGTTTATGCCCCAACAGAAAACATTCGAGGATTTGAAATTCTACCTCTGCTCAACACCAGTCCTCATTATGCCAGACCTACAACAACCATTTGAGATTGAGATAGATGCTTCAGATTATGTTATCAGTGCAGTCCTCACTTAGTAGAAGCATCTAGTAGATTATCATAGTGAAATGCTATCTAATGTTGTTTTCATATATACCACCTACGATAAAGAGTTGTACTTCATTGTGAAGTATGTCGATAGTGGAAGCATTACATTATGGGGGAGGAAACAATCATCCACATTGATCATAGGCCTTTGCAATTCATGCAAACATAAGGAAAGTTACAGAATGACCGTCATCAGAAGTGGTCCACGTACTTGCAACAATTCCACTTAAATATCAAGTACAAGAAGGGTAGCACCAATCATGTCGTAGATTGCCTCAGTCATCCCCTAGTGGTAGCGCTAACCACAGTTCTTAACTCATGTGGACATGGGACATCCAGATGGTCACAATTATACAATAGTGACTCTAAATTTTCTACTTCCTATCATACATTGAGTGTAGGAAAAATAGTTCCCGACTTTCATCTCCAGGATGGATTGTTATGACGTCTGAGCCATCTCAGTGTTCCTTCAAGAAAGCGTGCCAAGTTGATTTGGGAAGCTCATTACAACCGGGTAGCGAGACATTTTGGTGTAGAAAAGTCAGTGGCAGTACTATAAAAGCATTTTTATTGGTTGAAGCTTCGACAAGATGTTCACAAGTACATTAGATCATGCACTGCTTGTGCCATTGCCAAGCCCACCATCAAGAAACGGGGTTTGTACACCCCTCTGCCTACTTTGGATAGGCCTTGAGAGTCCATCTCCATGGACTACATGTTCGGTCTTCCTTCAACCAAGCATTGGAATGACTATGTCTTCGTGGTCGTCGATCGATTCTCTAAGATGGCAATTTTGGCACCCTGAAAGAAGAGCATCACAACTGAGGCCACTACCAAGATCTTCTTCACACATGTTTGGGTTCATTTTGGGCTCCCACAAACTATTTTCTTTGATCGAGATAGTAGGTTCCTGAGCACTTTTTGGTCCAGCATATGGTCGATGATGGATACTAAGTTGACCAAATCGACTGCCTTCCACCCACAAATTGATGGACAAACAGAGGTAGTGAACATAGTGTTTGTTCATATCCCGAGAATGTATAATTCCAAACATCCACGCACATGGGATGAAATCCTTCCTTATATTCAACATAGATACAACAGAGCCCTCCACGGCTCTATTAGCCATAACCCTTTTCAGGTGTGTTTGGGGTTCCAACCATTGGCCCCCATTGACGTAGTTCTGCCCATTACAGTCTCACAGAAAGAGTCCTCTCATGCCCAGACCAAGGTTGATCAGGCATATAAATTTTTTGAGCATATTCGACACATCCAACAACAAGTTCATGATATTGTGCAGAAAGCCAATGCCAAGTACAAGCAATGCCACGATCAACATGGAGTACCACACAAGTTTCATGTGAGAGATGAGGTTTGGTTGTATTTGCAGAAAGAGAACCTCACAGGACCCCACCATAAGTTGTGCCCACTCTAATACGGGCCTTACACCATCACCAAGGTTGTGGGTGAGAATGTTTTTGAATTAAGTATTCCTCCTTTCCTTGGCTTGCACTGAATATTTAATGTGGAACTGCTTTGACCATATTTTCCACCTCTCCTAAACACTTTGGACATGGTGGGGCACTTGGACCCTATAGAGCTCAATCACAAATACATTAAAAAGGATATAGTTTATTAGATCATGGAAACCAATACGAAGGGCACCCGCTAATAGAACATCGAACTCTATCAGGTCATCAAAGCAGGGTAGTTTCTTCTCAAGGGCAAGTAGCTCACCAAGAGTCAGATTCAAAATATGTTTCCCCATCCGATGGAGGAAATTGACACAATGGAGACAATTTCTTCCTAATTGGAGAGGACTGATCTGAGTGGACATTAGTGTCCCCCCACCTATTCCACTGGCTCAAATTATAGTTTCCATCTTGGTAGTTTTTCTATAGTATTTTGGGTCCCAAAATTCCAGGGTCGTTTTGAGGTCCTAAACGACGTTTTTTTGACTTGGAAACATCCAATAAATATTTTTTGGGATGTACTAGGTCGTTCATACTGTGTACTCCTTGAATAGACCTTTTTTATGCGGTACCTAGCATCCCAAACAATGATTGTATGCAAAATTTGCACCATCGAGAAGTTGATCTATCAACTACCCCTATCAGCTTCCACAAACCTTTTTGCGTTTCATCTTCCAAGGTTAGGGTTTTGGATGTTTATGGTTTTCTCATTTATTCTTTTTGTTAAAAGGGACTTTGGAGCCTCGTAGCTAACACATCTCTCTTCAAATATAAGCTACCACCATTCTAGCTATCTTGTGTGCTTTGACTTTTACAGTCTTTTGTATTCCATATAATCATTGATAGAATTTGAGTTTTACTATTTTACTGTATTACCATGTTCCTTGCAATATCTATGTGTATCTCCTTGTTATATCTTTTTTATATTTATTCCTTGCAATATCTATGTGTATCTCCTTGTTATATCTTTTTTATATTTATGCCTCCATGTCATTATCAAAATAATTTGGATCACAATATATAGGCATATATGTTGAAAATTGGATATCGATTTCCAAGCAATGCCTAGAGAAAAGAGAGTAGGACATTTACTACTAAATTTCAAGAATTGGTTTAATATGAGTCAAAATGGTCTTACAAGCCATTAAAAAGAAAATTTAGATGAGGGTCCCTATTGAGCATCGAATTTTAAGCTTGTAATTTCATGCTTACAAGAATTCTTAGTATTTAATAATGTTTTATTAAACACTCATTTATTTAGTTCTTTTCTTAATTCAAGTTTTTTTGACATATTACCTTCCTCAGATTCCTGAAGATAGTATAATGATTTTATCAGATGCAAGCCTTAGGATGTACATAAAATTATCCTCTGAAAACAATTGAAAAGTCATCATATCCAATGAAAACATCCTACTATACCATTTATCCATACATAATGCATCTCATATCTCTTTCTTTCTAGATTGTACACTTATGAAATGTGTATGTTTTCATGTTTACTTTCTCAAGGATTTATGTGTTGTTAATAGAATTAGTTTAAATTAATATTTATATCCTTTGTTTTAATTGTTCTGGTGCTAGGTGATGACAACTCGAAGTAAGATCAACAAAATGATATCCAAGGCCATTTGTTCAAATGAAGACAAAAACTCATTTATGCTTTATGTTAAAAAGGACTTTGGAGCCTCATTGTAATCAATTTCTTGCGAATGAGCGTAGCCGACACATCTCTTCTCAGAGATAAGCTACCACCATTCTAGCTAGCTTGTGTGTTTTTGTATTTTACAAACTTTTGTATTTCAGATAGTCATTAATAGAATCTAAGCTTTACTGTATTACTGTGTTACTTGCCATATCTATGTGTATTTCTTTGTTATATCTCTATTTTTTCCTTCATATCATTCCTAAAAAATAATTTGGATCAACAAGGGACATAGATTTGGGTGTCCAATGCTTGCTCTTTGGTTATATGGAATTCGTTTGTGAAAGGATTCCTATGGGATCTCCTTCAAATTTTGAAACATGTTATAAGTACATCTTCTAAGAGTTTATGTATGTCGTTTTTTGTGGATTACTCTATAATTGGTCTGGAAGGAGAAGAAATTATAACTGTTGGAATCTACCCCTCCTTGTTTGGGAAGAGGAATTGATTCAACCATATGAAGTATCGATGCTTTATGTATTTTTCTATGGTATGGATAGTGCACCGACCTTTAAATAAAAAATGCTTAACCATCACTATTATAAAAAATATTTTATGGAATGTTGAGGTAACAAGAATGAAAATTGGAATGGGAGGAAACATTGGACATTATCTCGAAATTAGGCACATGACATAAATGGTGGGAACACTAATATTTACACCCTTGCCAATTGTGGAGCTAAACTAGGATGTTGGGAATTGGTAGAAACATATTGCCAAAAATTCTTGCAATAATCATGGATCATAAGAGGGGACTTCAAGAATAGACTTGGTATATACAAGAAAAGGGGAGAAAAACAAAATGTTTGATATGTCATGCCAAAAACTATAGGATGTAATGAACAATCTACAACTAATTGACCTTGTGCCCAACAATGGTTTTTTCACATGGAACAACAAAATAGAGGAAGAGCCCACCTAATTGTGAAAAAAACTAGCTCAATTCTTAATTAATGACTTGTTGTTCTTAGATAACATAATAGTAGGATCCTTTACACCCAAGGGAGTTGGGTTCAATTGTTGGTGAATTCCATTACATCTCCAACAAAGCAAACGATCACAATATACCCCTTTCGATTTTGAATCAATATAATTTACTCATCCAAAGCCATAATTGAACATGCAAAATTGGTGGTGCTTGAACATGAATCAATGAGGATCAAATATGTACATATAACAACAAAAGTTAAAAAGATTAAACTAGGATGTAGAAGAGTGGAATAATGGGCCCTCAAAGATATATTTAAAAAGACAAATTCTTACTGAGGAAATGAGCAAGGTGTAGGATAAGCCTGACAAATGACCTCAAATTCAGAGAAAATATATCCCATGAAAATTTAAAATAAAAAACTACTAGTGTGAATCTTTTAGATGCAAAAGTCATGAATCAATGGTTAAAGGAGAAAGAGGTGAACACTAATTTTTTCAATGCACTGCCATGAGTAATTTCAATTTTATTCTAGGGAAGCAAAGGTGGATCCTGCGTGGTTTACCTTGCAAGAAAAAAAGAAGGATTAATTGAAATTGAAATGAAATAGGTCAACTTCAAAGCCAACAAGGAGATGCATTGGACTCAAGACAAAAAAAAAATGGAACTAGTCTCATAATACAACCATTTCATGACACAACCTTCAAAACACGTATTTGAAACAATAAAGCAAGTATGTTTACATATCTCATCATTAGTAACATAAAAACAAATTATAAACTTATAGCAAATGGTTTCCAAGGAAGAGGTGTTTTGGGTTGTGCTGGATCTAGCAAAAGGTAAAGCTACAAGGTTAAATGGATTTCCAACATATTTCTTCATGCAATTTTGGGAGGTAGTGGTGGATGACACGTGGTAAGTAGCAAAAGCATCTAGAAATAACATGAATATCCTAGAAGCCTTGAATGTGATTTTCTCACTTGTATCCCCGAGGAGAAAGAGGGAATCACCTCTAACAAATTCAAACCCACAACATTATGTAACATGATATACAAAATAATCTCTAGAGCAATGGTTAATCGGCTCTGATATATTATTCTATATATAATCTCTAAGGAGTACAAAGGACTTATTGAAGAGTGACAAATTCTACACAAGCTCATCATAGCCCAAGAAACAGTCCATTCCATGCATAAATATAAAAGAAGTAGAAAGATGGTAAAACTTGATATATCCAAGCTATGTGACAAACCAAACTATAACTTAATAAGTCGACTCTAAAGGACCTCTGGGTTCAAAGCTACATTTCATCAATTTTCCTCATTATCCTCTATAGGGGAATCAAGCAAGGAGACCACCTATCCTCGTACCTATTCATAATAATTGTAAAATGATTAAACATAATGATAAGTGGTTACAAAGAAAAATAAAATTGCATGGGTATCTAGTTCTTGCAATAAATATAACTTATGTCAGGCCTCTAATTTGTCAGTAACATAATGCTTAACAGTGAAGTCACGGTTTGGGAAGCTGAAATATTTTAGAAAGTCTGGTGGGTAATATTATAAGCATTACAATAGGGTAGATTAATGAGGGAAAATCTAGAGTTTTTTCAACATTCCACTAATAGTACATCATCAATAAGCTACTTGGTTTCCCTAGAACCTCCCTACCAAACAAATACTTGGGAGTTGCTTTAGTAACCAACAATGAGAGAGAATTAAATTGGGAGGATCCTCTCTTAAAGATTCACAATAAATTATAAATCTAGACATTCCAATATATATCTATAACCTGAAGAATAACCTTACTAAAATCAATTATCAATAATCAATATAGAGGCAAACCAAGTAATGGAAGATAACATGGGTGGTATATGTTTGTAAGAAAACTTGATGAAAATAGAGATATCTGCCAAAGATGGCCTAAATGTCTTGAGATTGGGTGAGGAGGGGTCAAGGGAATTTACGGTCAGTCTGGATTAGAAAATATTAATAGGTCATCAATACCCACGAAAAATTAAATTTGGAATAAAATATGAAACTCAAACCAATGGGCCAAAATCTTATCCTTTTTATAGCAATCAACATGAAAAATATGTCTAACATGGGATAAGATATGCAAAAGAGAAGTTTGTCGGGATCTCCCAATGCATAATGTGACTTGACAATACGTAAACCCTAATTCACCTATTTATCTAATGCTCATACATGAAAATAATGTGGAAATGGATACAGATAATAATATGAAGTGACATCCCCATTTAGGAAGATATGGCAATGTTGATCCGCACATGGTTGTGAGGTAACTTCAAGTCTAAAGTAGGAGTGAGGATGTGGGTAATTATACCAGGGCCAATGACATGGAATACATGGATAAAGTACAATAGTAAGATTTTATAAGATATAAAAAAAATCCCTCAAACAAGTTCAAGAGTGGATATCCAAAAACATAGTTAAGACCACATTAAGAAAGAATTGGAAAGAGGAGGATTTAAATGTTGCATAAGATGTAGGGTTGGGGTTATGCAGGTTTGAAGTCATGTAAGAATAGGTGATTAATTGTTCTAAAGACCTATTGGAAATGCAAGAGATATTCACCAAGGGTCCTACTTTTCTTAACAACTTTCTAGACGAGAAGGGTTGTGCAGGGGGGACTTTGTGGCCAAATCTATGGGTATTAATTTGTACAATCATCCAAGGAGTAGTACATTGGTTAGGTCACATATTAGTGGCACATTTGAAGCAGGTGTTATATTTCCCTTTGGCTCTTCCAATGTGGAGGTATGGATGCAGAGTGATGAGACGAGCGACAAGCTAAGGTTTAAGCTTTCAAGGGTGTCAGAGTTTCACAGCCTTCATCTTCCTCCTTTACCAAAGTGGTAAGTATACATGTAAGTAATTATGTGTTCAAGAGTGAATAAATTTAGTTTTCTCTTTCAACAAGTCTATAGAAGTGGTTTGGAGACTCGATCCATCATATGGAGAGAAGATAATGTGTGTAGGGCTAGGAAGGTGTAGGGTATTGTTTATTTGCATGATTACATAGGGAAGGAAAAGGGTGAAGAGAAGTTGGAAATAGGAGACAAGGATATAAATGTGTGAAGAAATGCTATCAAAGGGTTAAGTTGGTGAATGGAGAGGATATAAATTTACACCAAGTGGTCGGATTAGCATAATAAGCACTGACATGAAGGTTTCTTTTGGCCCAAGTTGTTGGAGGAATTCGTGAAGGGTTGGATGGAGATTTGTGTGGGTGTCAATCTTAGGGTATTTTTTTATCTAGATTATGTTGAAAATGAAATGGAACACACATATAAATATACATAGTGTAGTAATACAATGAAACCCATCTTCTATTAATGCATAAAATAACACAGTATTGTAGAACACAAACTGGCTAGAATGGTGGTAACTTATCTCTGAAGAGAAAGAGATGTTGGCTATGCTCATTAGCAGAAAATTTGATTACAAAAAGGTAAAAAAGGGCCTTTTATCTTGAATCCTAAAAACAAAGAGGCAAAAACCCTAAACATCAAAACCCTAACCCTATAAGATGAAATGCCAAAAGTATGGCAGGGCTCGAGGTGGTTAGTCAATATGTCAGCTTCTCGAGTGCACAACTTTTGCATATTATATTTGTTTGCAGTGTTTGATAGCTCATTGAAAAGAAATATCCAAGGATTATAACTTATGGATGGGGCAAAAGAATGCTGAGAGAAACCTTGGCCCCCCGAAAGTCCAAAAAACACCATTTAGGGCCTCAAAACCGCCCTAGAAGTTTGGGACCTGAAAAACCGACAAGAAGATAGAGAACCATTGAGTAGGTGGAAGTGGTGGGTGGTGTTGATGGGTCCTAGATCCCTTGATTCAACAGTAGGAACCAAACCCACCACCGAGGCCCAATTAGACTCTGCAACGTTTAATAGTGGAATGGTTCTCCAAATCTTGCGATCCGACCAATTTATCGATGGGCTTTATGTTTTCTTGTGAAGGCTCTTCCTTCAGTTCGGACTATCTCTTTTTGTATTTTCTCTTGGGTGGGACCAATATGATATGTAAGTCGGTATAAACCAACTTGGCAACAAAACAAGACTAATTTCTAACTACTGGGGAAGAGGTTGAACTTGGGATAACCCGCTGCTCAAGCATGCATACGACAATTTTATACCACAGGCTTAGTACTAATACATTAACCACGTGACCATCCAATTACTGTCTGAGAAACTAATTACCAGAAAGAAAACACATATGCGATAAGACAATGGCAAGCAAAATAATTCACCTA
>CBVK0102328754.1:0-12469 GCA_900067695.1 Picea abies
TCTTCCTCTTTCCTTTACCCTTCTTTTCTTGTGTCTTGGACTGGTTGTCGGGAGGTTGTTGGTTAGGGCCGTCTTTACCATGCTTTGGTTGTTGCATATTTACAGACCCAAACTCCCATTTGTTTTGGTGCCTAAATTTCTTCTTGATTTTGACCACATATCGATAGGCAGCTTCCAATGATGATATGTTTAGGAAATCCATTTCGGTTTGGATGTACCTATGCAGAGCCCCACGATATTTCAGAACCAGATGTCGCTAAGAGTCTTTGATACCCAGCTTGGTATGCAAGGTATGGAAAGTATTTGTGAACTCCGACACTATTTTCTCTTCTCTTGCCGTAGTGTGGTCCATCTCATGTACTAGTCTTCATAGTTATCAACAGGGTAGTATTGTTCCTTGAACGCATCCACAAAAAAATCCCAAGTGGGCTCGATCTTATATATTCCAGATTCCTCTGTGGAACTTTTCTCCTAGTAAGTTTCCCACCAATGTTTGACATGGGGGAGAGACTTGAGGAGTGCGAAGGTGATCTTTTCCCCGTCGAAAAATTTGTGAACAAAGAAATAACCTTTTAGCAGATTCAACCATTTTTCTAAGGCATCCGCATCTATCTAACCTTCAAATATGGGAATATCAAAGTTAACTTGTACCTTGAAGGGAGAGGTTCCTCCAAAGTGGTCGCTTGGTGAAGATGCGCTCGTTGCTATCGGCAGGCATTGAAGGATGTGGGAAAAATTCTCCATCATTTCATCCCTCTATCGTGCGAGAGCTTGCTCGAGCAACATGTTAATAGAATCTTCTGCTCTGTCGTTTTTCTTTTCTGCCACCATAGAGGGTTTCTTGGGTGTGCAAGAACGATTGTCCTCAAGAGAGACAATCTTGAGACCCAACTTGTTTTACTCGGACCTCGTCGGGGACATGCACTGAAAAACGATCAAGAGTAACCTGCTCTGATACCACGAATTCTGATTATTTTCAGAACGAAATGAAAGCAAAGATATTACAATGAAATACACATAAAAGTTGCCAGAAAGAGAGAAATACAACAATACATGATTTCTATTAATGAAAGAAATGTACACAGATTGTAAAAATACAGAGTGCAAGACTTGCTAGAATGGTGACAACTTTATCTTTGAGAAGAGATGTGATGACTACACTCATTCGCCAGAAGATGATTACAATGAGGCTCTAAAGGCCTTTTTATGATAAACATGAATGCCAACACCCTAAACATCCAAAAACCTAACCCTAGGAGATGAAGCGCCAAAAGTCATGTGGGCCCCGTTGGGGTAAGTTAGTACACTAACTTCTCGGGGTCATAACTTTTGCATACGATCTATGTTTTAGGCGTGTGATAGCCCGTTGGAAAGGCCTTTTCGAGAACTATGCATTATATCATCAAACTCTAACTTCGTCTATAGTTTGACTGTGGCAAGCCAAGAAAACACTGTTTAGAGCCCCAAAGCGGCCTTGAAAGTACATAAAGATGTACTGACATGAAAACTTCCAAAATAAGCTAATTGGAATAGGTGGGTGGCCACCAATATCCACCCAGATGCCATGCAGGGCTTCAGGACAACCCCGTAAGTGCATAACCCACAATTACAAAGAAATGTCCCCATTATAGAGAAATGTACTGAACTGAAAACTGTCAAGATGAGCCAGTTGGAATTTGGAATAGGTGGGTGGCCACCAATATCCACCTGGATCACTAATTTTCCAAAAGAGAGGGGAATGCATAGGAATATCTAAGAGAGGGGTCAAGGGCAGGGGGGAGCAATTATTCATGGGTATTAATTCCAACCCACTTTCCTAAAATGATTACTTCGAGTGAACCTTCTAATTTCCCTTTAAGTGTATAAGATCCCAATCATTAAACACATGTAAGAGGGGTTGGTGGGAAAAGTCACATCCCATAGTTATGAGAGCATGGGGGCTGAGTACAACCAACCTTGGGGAATGTGAGTCAACTCTCGTGGGTAAAAGTAAAATTCAAATGGCCATTGTGGGTAGTTTTTGCATGCAGTTTTTGGAGCAACAAGGGAGTGGAGAGCATGGGAGCTTGAGGGCAACCATAGTAGGTGTTGTGGGAAGTTTGTTGGAGCTCTTGTTGCATGAAGAAACAGGTTGTTAGGCCTATAGAGAGGGAGATTTATGTTTGAGAGATTTTCCCTTGAACAATGGGCTATTTTGTTAGTTTTATTGGGGCAAGTAACATCCATGGAGTCCCAAATATCAGAGATTCATAGCCAACCTTGTGTTGGAGCCTTGGAGGGAAGAGGGAAGGCCCGAGGGACTGTTTGCAGTGAAGGGGGATCCCAATTCCTTGGGTTGCACAGGTCGAGGGGAAGAGAAAGCTGGAGGATTGAGACAATTGTAGGAAAACTAGTTGGCAGTGGGAATGAATTGGGTTGTGAGAGACACCCTCTTTTGTGGAATCATAGCCCCATCTTGGGGGTGATTTGTTGTTGAGATTTGGAGCAACAAATCTACGACTGGGAGGAACGTTCGTCCCCCGTAGCCAGTTGCTCATTTGCTATTAAAAGATAAGTGGTTTTATCTCTGTTTATCAATTTTATTCATGGGTTTTTATTGCTGTGTATGAACTTTGATTTTTAAGCAAATACATGTTGTTATGTATGAGTTTTAATCAGTTGCAATCATTCTGTTAATTATTTCTGCTAGATGCCTGCATTTTTAATTTGTTGTTAGAGTGCATTTAGTTCGTGGTATCATAAACTTTTTTATGGGTAAGGTAGTGGGGACACTACACTTAGAGTGTCATCCTTCACTTCAAAAGCATATTGTTTTGCTTTTTAGTGATAAAGTCTAAACTGAATATTGCTTTATTTCAATGAATTAGTGTTGTTAATTGATTTATCCATACAAAAAATTCCTTTTGTTAAGCATCTACCTAGTCATCACGCACAACATTGTAGCATCCATCCAAGTATCCTCCTTCCCATAACCTATGCAACAAAAGCAATTGTCAATGCTTACATTGATTGGATTTATAACTTCTAGTGCATGTCACTGAAAATTGAAGTTGTAGACTAGCCACAATGTTGGCGTCAACATTAAGCACAAATTTTGAGAAATACATTGGACTTTAGACCACCTCGATGTTTCAAAAGTGTCATCATTATAAATTAGATGAAATTTGAGGATGTTAGAAACAAAACTATTGTCACCCTCAATAACTTGACATCCACAACCTTGAAAGCCCCGCAACATTGATGAAAACTATATGAATTTCGAGGATGTTGGTGGCAAAACCATTGACATTCTCGACACCCAACATTGATAGCCCTCAAAGGCTCACCACATAAACGAGATATCTCAGTTGCCACACTTATGTCACCTTGGCATTCAAGGTAGCTACCAAATTGCAAACCAAAGGAAATATGAGGATGTTGGCAGTGAAAAAGTCAACACCATCAACTACTCTCGAGGACACACTGAATTAATCCAATATCAATGTCACTACACTTAAGATCACCTCGACATTTTCAACAATAACATCACTGCAAAATTCAAGGAGATTCTAGGATGAAAATGGAGAAATCAGCGACATCCGAGGCATCCCAACATCAATAACCCTCAAAGTTCCAATGCATTAACTAGATGACTATATTAGTTAGACAAAAAAATTTACAAATTTTTTTGTCACCCACAACCAAAACAAGATAGAAACAAAAATCAACCATAATTTAATGTCACATTATTTTTTATTTTAAATTATTTTATTTTATAATTAAATATATTTTAACTTCCTATAAATTCAATATCTAAATGATCCTACTTAAATTTGATTTTTTTAAGTGTAAAGAGTGAATACTTTATATTAAGTTAACATATATGAAAATATAAAATTGTTTAAGAAGGAGAGATTTGAACTTTCCACTTTAATTATTAACATCAAATGCTTACCCAGAAAAAACAGAAGTCTATATGTGGTGGTCAATAAGATGGATGGATTACAAGACTCTTGTCCTCTCCCAATCACAACCCTAGAATTGTTTTCTTATTTTAGCGTTTTCTTTAACAATCAGTTTACACACAGATTAATAAAATACAGAAATAGAAATAGGCAAAAACATAGATGCAGCCGGGAACCTACAATAACGAAAACCGGTTAGTTTTATACGCTGAACATGCACGCTGCTTATTCAGCTTATGACGAGACGGGGTTGGCGAAATCTTAGCGGGTCCAGGACCTGCGAGGAGCGACGTAGGCCGTCCGATTCCGTAAGTGAGCGGAGGTTTAGGCGCCGCCGCCATGAAGTCCCTACATGTGGGGAAAACCACTGTGGAATCTCTCTCCTGTCATCTGTCAAACACAGACATAAACACAAGCACTGCTTTCTTCCATCAGGTTTCCCGTCAACGCCACCCGAAACCACCGCCGGACAATGCAGTAACTATAAAAAGAAAAAAAAAAAATAATGCGAAGAAAAGAATTATTTATTTGTGGATCGTAAAATCTACCCTCGCCGTGAAAACTGTATTCCTTCTGGAAACCGGACGGGGTCCGCGTTTTACCCTTTAATCGTCGACGGGGTCCGTGCTGTTCGTCGTTGTTGTTGATGTTGCGTTACCTAGCTGGTTGCCTGGTTTCTATTCAACCAAACCCTGGGGCGGCCTCAAGCGCTTGAGAAAGGCCAGGTCACGCCATTGTCGCTCGGAAGGTACGGTGGACTTCGCTGCTCTTCAGATTTAATTCAGGTCTTGCCAATTTTGCCGTTTCTGGGGTCAATTGTTTCGCGTTTTTAGGGTTGATTTTGGAGTTCTTTGGGCTGGTTTCGGTCCTGTGCCGGCCAAGAAAGGGCTTCTTCTGTGGAAAGTTGTGATTTTGTCTGGAATAAAGTTTGCAACTCGCTAGATTTGCTCGCGGCCCAAAGGAATTGAAGCTTTTTGCGCGCCTGAAATCTTGGAAAGGCGAATCTTGGGTGTGGTTGATTTGGTGGCAGACGCCTCTTTGAGTAAATAAATTACCTCGTATGCGGCTATGTAGAAACCCTGTGACCTCGCATCTGCTTAAGATATAGACCCTGTAAATTGGCTTGGTATGCTTTTATGGGTCCTAATTTATTTGGATTTATCAGACACTAAGGTCGAATTTGTCGTGAATTATTTTTATATATTTGATAATGAGTTGTAATGGACTTATGTTTCTTTCAGTATGCATTTGGAGAATTTATTTACATGTGCATTGTGAATTTTTGCCTTACCCCAAACGCTGCCTAAACCGGCTCTCTCTGGGCAACAGTACCTTTTGTAGTTAGGAATTACTGGAAATCCCATGCTTTTCACTCAATTGTTTAGATATGCTTATGGAATTGAGAATTATAGTTCACCTCCTAATTGGTTTTTGCCGAAGATAGCTTTATTGCAGTGTGTATGGTTGGTTTTAAAATTCTACTTGGTCCGATGCCCTGCTTTAGAAATTTCAATTCGGCCAGTTCAGTTATGTTGAAAATTGTTCATTTTAGCAAGTTTTCAATTCGGCCAGTTCAGTTATGTTGAAAATTGTTCATTTTAGCAAGTTATTCCTTTAAATGTGTAATTGGTTAGATTTTCTGAAATTGTTTTCTTCCTCCGCACTTCCAAATAAGAAGGGTTTTTCTGCAAAAATATCCTTCATTTGAACTGGACCATCAGATTGGTTAGATTCTAACACCAGCGGATAAAATTTCAGTCAGCTCCAGTTCAACTTTCGTACAGTATTTTTGAAGGCAAGTGGAAATGTATATTTCATATTCCATTTAAGAATGATTCCTAACACTCAAACCCCATTCGTTGCAGTTTGACTTGTTTATTTATAAACCTATTCATACATTCCTGGGCAGAATATATATATATATATATATATATATATATATAGTCAGATTCTAACACCAGCGGATAAAATTTCAGTCAGCTCCAGTTCAACTTTCGTACGGTATTTTTGAAGGCAAGTGGAAATGTATATTTCATATTCCATTTAAGAATGATTCCTAACACTCAAACCCCATTCGTTGCAGTTTGACTAGTTTATGGTTTTTTTTGAATGGAGGAGATTTTTAAAATATATGTTTTCCATTTAGAATAAGTTTGCAATTGGCTAAATTAATCCCGAATGTAAAAATATGTCATTTGTAGCCAGATTACAGTTCTCTTGAAACATGTTTCGGAAACTTGAGATCTATCTTCAGAAATACACAATTTCTTCGTCTGTTACTGCTTGTCATGCCTGGAAAATTTATTTCATTCTAGCTCAATAAATTTGCTGGTTTTGTTATACTATATTTTTGTGAACATATGCACCTTTAATTTGCTTCTCCAAATTAGTCGACTTCTGATAAAAAAACAAGTGTAGGCTAATGTTCTTTTACAATTCATGTTAGAAACTCTAATGCATTTTCATTTTTCCTTGAATTTCGTTGAAGATTGGGTTTGTGTTCCTTGGTGGGTTTCTTTTATCTTCAGTTTCTGAATAAATAAATCTATTGAATTTAGTATACCTTTCTTTATGATAGGAATTGCGGGGAAAGTTTTCTCAATTACTAAGGTCTAAATTTGTTGTCTGCAGGAGAGTGGCTTTTGACTTGCCCTTTGATTGGTTCCATGTGTAACATTTGTCATGTAAACAAGCTTTGTTGAAGTTGTCGGTGAGAGATTTGTGTGAGGGTAATTTAAAGGGAAGTTTGTGGGTCTCTTGTTCTCTGCTAAGGGTGAAAAATGGATTGATTTGGCTTGAAAGGTTTGGTGGTATATTCATAGCCTCCTTTCTGAGATAGCAGCAAAGACCTGAAAAATTGTTCCATTTATTCTTGCCACATGGGGAGGCATTCACTATCTGTTGTCTTGGATTGTTACTGATTTGTTAGCGAGGTGGCCGCTGCACTGTTTTGCAGGCTGCCTGTTTCAGTTTTTCCAATGGCATCTGGAAATATAGAGAAGGAAGAAAATGGGGTGGTTCCAGAGGAACTCCGCTGCAAGAGATCAGATGGGAAGCAGTGGAGATGCAGTGCAAGGTCTATGCCAGACAAGACTGTTTGTGAAAAGCATTATATTCAAGCAAAGAGGAGGGCTGCAAACTCTGCAAAGCGTGCCAGCGAGAAGAAGATGAGGAAAAAGGAGGAAAGCAGCGAGGCAGTGTTTGAAAACAAGCAGAATGAAGTTGAAAAACCACATATCACTGTCACTGCCACTGCCGGGCGGGAGTTCTCTACCATGCCGATGAATAAGAAATCAAAAGACAAGGTTCCAAAAAGCCAGCTTATGTATCAGCCAGGCCCATCTATTCGGCACACACAACTGATCAGTGAAGAAGCTGAGGTGGATATCTTAAGAAACCGTGCAATTGAAAGAGAGACTGATTTTCCACGGTATCAATCCCACACATCTTTAGCAAAAACCAAAACTGCAAAAAACTTGATAAACAGGCCTCTTTTGGTGAGTTTAGCTTGTTATCATCGCTTTTGTATGACATGTTTCCTTTTATTTTATTCTGTTATTCTCAGGATTCTCTCACTGTTTTGAACATATAATTAGTAGCATCAATTAGAATTCACATGGCCTTGGTTAAGGAACATTCTCTGCTGTTGTGTCTCAGGATTGCCCTAGCAAGAGGACTGGTACCTTGGTTGAGGCAGAAAGTGCAATATGTCATCAATGTCAGAAGAATGACAAAGGGAAGTTAGTCCGTTGTTCAAAATGCAAAGGAAAGCGTTACTGCTTCTCCTGTATTGCTAACTGGTAGGAATAAGCTTTCCTTCCAGTGGATCATCACAAATTTTAGACCATTCTGTTTTAAATATCTAGAAGTCTATAATGACAAGAACATTTGAAAATTTGTTAATATTTGGCTGTATTTAACTTTGATACACATGCTTATTTGATGTGATGGGTTTAGGTACCCCGAATATTCAGAAGAAGATATTGAGAAGGCTTGCCCATTTTGTCGTGGGAGTTGCAGTTGCAAGGCATGTTTGCGTGGGAATGGACAGGTGAAGGTATTTGATCTTTTGAGAGGTTTCAGTATCCTTTTCCTAGGCTGAACAAGTTGTTAGCAGATTGGAATTCCCTTTGTGTTCTGTTCCTTGTTATGGGTTTGTTTGTGGGAATACTATTCTCTTTTTACGGATGATAGCATTTATAATCTGTGGAAGGAAAATATCTCATATTCTTGAAACTGGCATTCTCTATATGCAGGTCAGGATGCAGGAAACAGACAACACTGAGAAGATTCGGTACCTTCATTACTTTCTGTCTATGGCTCTTCCTGTGCTCAAGCAGATCCACAGGGAGGAATGCTTGGAGCAAGAGGTGGAGGCCAAGATTCAAGGTGAGTAGCTTGTGTTATGCTTCTTTGCCTGGGGATAGTTTTAAATATTGTCACATGCTCCAATTTTTACAATGGTCTTAACATTCTTGAATATTCCCTCTGCTTAGGTGACCCAACAATAAAGCCGGAGATTCCTAAAGCCAAACTTAATGCAGATGAGCATCTGTGCTGGTACATGTTCAAAATTCTAATCCCTTCATTTTTAAAACTAAAATACAATTACACCCTAGGTAACATAGGATGAGGGTCTAGTTATCTCCTATATTTTTGAGATTGTAGTGGTAATCTAAAATCATCATACCATCTCATGTGGCAATTTGATGTCTTCTGTATTGCTACAGTGACAACTGCAAGACATCTATTGTTGATTACCATCGGAATTGCCCATATTGCTCATATGATCTTTGTGTCAGTTGTTGTCGGGGGCTTCGAGAAGGTTGCCAACCAGGAGGTGGTAAAGCAGAATTGGCCCAACAACAGTCTACAGATAGAGCTCATTCTCATGGTAGAGAGGGATTACCAAGAAATAAGCAAACAAAGGTGTCAGGGGGAAGACCTAGTTGGGAGCTTCACTCCCAGGTCACTAGCAATAGCACTGTAGACCCTATGGATAGATTACCAGATTGGAAGGCTAATAGTGATGGTAGCATTCCATGCCCCCCAAAGGAGTATGGTGGTTGTGGTAGTCATTTGTTAGAATTAAAACGCATTTTTAGAATGAAATCGATTGCAAAAGTTGACAAAGATGCAGAGGAAATGGCTAGCAGCTGCAAAGTTGCAGAGGGCTTGAGAATTTCTCATTCCTGTACATCATGCTTCAAGTCTGGTTCTCATGGGAAGAATGGATATTCTGAAAGGAATTTACGCCAAGCAGCTCATAGGAAGGACAACACTGATAATTATTTGTATTGTCCAACTGCACAGGATACTAAAGAAGAAGGTCTTGAGCATTTTCAAAAACACTGGATTAGAGGTCAACCGGTCATTGTGCAGAATGTTCTTGAAGGCACATCAGGTCTGAGCTGGGATCCAACGGTCATGTTGCGTCCTGTTCGAGAGACTATGAATGGCAAGTTTAACGAGGAGACAAAGATAAAGGCCATTGATTGCTTAAATTGGTGTGAAGTAAGTTCTTTTTTCCAAGAAATCTTGCAAGCATGCTTCTTTTCAAGTTACCAAACAATTATGCACCTTGATCTAGGTTGTGAAGGTTCTGGTATTTTATTGGTGTTCATAATTATCTTTGTATGGAGTTGCATCTCATTTACGAAGAGAAGCTTTGATATTACGATGTTTAAAGATGTCTTATTAGTGAGTTAGCTGCATTTTGAATATTTTTGATCCTGCATAGTTAATATTTAGGACTCAGTTTTATATCTTTTATTTTTAAATAGTTAAATCCATATACAGAGTACAATCATACAGTCTGGTTGCTGCCTTAATAACAGGGTCTGAAAATATTTCTGATCAGGACCCTTGGATGACTTCTGCTAGAAAAGTTCATCTATATCTAATTCTTGCATAACTAATGGTTATTTATTCCAGTGGTGGTGTTTTTTTCTTGAATTTATTTTTTAAAATTCTTTTTGCTTGGAAAAATAGTTTCAATCAAAATACAAGTAATTACACAGGATACATCAAGTCTGCTCAAATTCTAGCATGCTGGCCTATTTTTAGCAGCAACCCAGTTCTTTCCTTTTTAACTTGATCTTTTACCCCACTGTCTCTCATAGTTATTATGCTTCTGATTTACATACAAAATTTGTATGTCTCCGCTTGCTGTTTATTACAAAAACTTACACCCCTCACAGCCGAATTTATTACAAAACAAACTAGATTAACCAAAGGACTGACTCACCACATACAAGACTCGGCCTAATTCAACAGAATTTTACTGGTACAATAGCAACCATTTCTTTTTAGTCACAAGTGGCATCATTTGAGGATTCTTGGCACTTGAAGGAAAAGTTTCTAATCGATGTTTTCAGATTTCCTAATACTCTTTGTTAGTGTATCTTGCTTTTTTTCTCTTTTCATCCTCTTCAGGATTTTTGGGACAAGACTTCTCAAAATGTTATTCATGATGAAATCAAGACTTTAAAGAGGTGATCTTATAATCTTTAAAGTAATTTTTTAGGTAGGTTCTACCAAGGTTGAGATTAACACAAATTCTTGCATAGCTTATTGATTTTATCTGCCTTGTCAACTTTGTTGTACTAATGTAAATGACTTTGAAAGAGTGTTCCAAAATTTGAAGGGGGGAAACATCAATTTTACCTGGACTAGAGATTTTTAAGGAGCGTTAAGTTGCAAGTTGAAGCCCGATGATTGTAGTGTCTTGCCTTGCTAGAAATCAAGGTTCCCTTTCAAAAACCGCATCTTTGTTATCCCAGGAGGAGAAAATTATCAGGAAACAACCTCTATTGATGAGGGATAGCTTGTAGCCCCCTTATAGCATGCAATTTTCATGAATCCCGCTATTGTTAATTTTTTATAAGGCCAAAGTCTAATAAATCTGCAGATGAGCCCGAAAGTGCTTGATGATATATGCACAAGTGACAGTAAAAGAAATACTCACATAAGAATAAAACTTGCATGTAGACAACAATGCAATACTCACAAACAAGAGAAGAAAGGATGCATGCATTCAAAAGGGATTGCCTCAACTATACATGTTGTACACTCTATATTGGGAAGAATTGCTGCAACTATTTACACTTTGTACACTCTATTCCATTAAATATATACCAGTACAAATTTGGTGTGTGGAGCTAGGTGAAGAGTTAGGTGGAGGTAGATGCTATGAGCACAAATAGACAACGATGCAATACTCATAAACAAGAGAAGAAAGGATGCAAGTACTCAAAGAAGATTGCTTCCACTGTACATGTTGTACTCGCTCTATACTATATTATGTATTTACAAAATTACAAAATTTCAAAATTGGTGGAGAGTGATCATCTTTGACAAAGTTTCCTAGAGTTACAAATATAAAGTACAAAGTAAAGTGGGTTATAATCTTTGACCATGACACCTATGAAATATTTACATTGAGGTATAAAATACAAAATACAAAATGAAAATAATATGTATTTGGATCAAATCCTGTAGTACCCAAGGACTAAGCCTTATCATGACCTCCCTGCTTAGAGGAAATTGTCTTCAATTTCTGTTGATGGCACACCCTTTCCAACAAAGGATGTCATAGTACTAGGTTGGTATGTGGGCTTGTTCGGTGACGTTTGAAAGTAATATTTGTTAAATTGAGAGTCTGTGCAACAGATTTGAACCACGATGTTCGGTTTCAATGGTTGGAAGAAGAATGGTTGAGGCACATGTGAAAAAGAGTTGACCTCCATATCCTTGGGTTGAGGGGAACCATGGATAAGTTTATTCTTACAAGGATGTAACTCAGTCTGCTTTGTAGCTAAAGGCGAGTTAAGCCTTGTTTGAAACGAGGTGAGGATTGGAGTTTGGACTTGGTGCTCAAAAGTGCACCTCTCTGTTGAAGTGTGAAACCTATGGGGTAGAGTATCGCAGGTTGGAAGTGGCGAGCATTGGAGTTGAAACAAAGAGGTCCTAAACTTACAGAGATTGATTATGGTGACAATGTTCCCTCTAGATGTCAAGGAATTGAGAGAATATGATGTAAGTTTTTAGGCTTTACTATCTTGGTGTAGTGAATGCGTCTTATGGATGCCATCATAGACTACCTTTCAATTGTATTGGTAGGGAATGCCCAGAAGTAGATCACAACAATCCAAGGCTGTTAACATTATAGTTAACTTTATCAAAGAAAGATTTGATGGTAAAAGTGACAAAACATGTTAGATTTTAGGGTAATATGCAGACAGTGGTCACTTTTTAAATTTCAATGGTAAACCAACTTAGATTAGGAATATAGACAGAGATAACAGCATATAGAAATATAGATCTATGACAATCTGTAGCAGTAGAAGAAGGAAACTCAGATCATAGCAATAATAGAAAGTCCTCTAAATATAACAGCAGAGATCTATAACACAACAGATCTATAACAGTAGATCTATAACACAGCAGATCTCTATTTTGATTCTGAAACAAACAGTAATGCAAACCCTTCTAAGTGTAACAGCAGATCTTATATAACTTAGTTC
>CBVK0102328755.1:0-12439 GCA_900067695.1 Picea abies
GCAAGGATTCCCTGGAACACATCCAGGGGCCTTAGAACACATCTAGGGTCTTGGCCATCCTCCAGGAGAATGACTCTCGCTGCTGCATATAAATTTAACAAAACACTTACGACTGATGGGCATTGAAAAATTTGTGTCCTTGACCAATCTATGATGATGTGGTTGGGGATGCGTTTCGGTATGAAGAAGTTGTAGTGAGTTGACAATTGTTGAGAAACCAAGTTCTTTTTGTTGCCATTGTCCATGACCAACTGTGCACGTTTGTGGTTGACCTTACGTTGTATGCGAGGAAGACTTACTTGTCAACACAACATTTGGTCATGATAATTAGCTAATAATTGGTCGAGGTTGGATTGTTGACGTCAATCTCCTATTGATGCTCATCAATGCCGACCACTTCTATTATTTGTGGCACTATTAAGAAGGGCTTTAGCCTTTTTGGTTTGTAAAGTGCAACATTCATCATTAGAATGATTAGGCTGCTTGTGATAAATAAGAGTGATATTTTTTCTTTCCATGGTCGGTAGAGGAGGTAGTCCTAACTTTTCCTTGGTCTTCATCCGTAGTGGTTGAGGGAGAAGGGGAAGAAAAACCTTTGTCTAAGAGGGTTGGGAAGATTGCTTAGTGGATTGACCAGCCTTGGACTTAGCTTCAATCTTGGAAGCTAGTTGAAAAATGTGCTCCAGTGAAGGAATTTGGAAAAGCTTTAGCACCATCTCTAATGTTAGGAAGTTGACTTGAAATAAACATGATGCATGGAGTATCCTTAGAGTCTTGTACCTCATTCTAGATGCAGAGTTTGTTGAAGACCTCAATGAACTATTGGACAACTTGTCCATGGATCTGTTTGAGTTGAAACCATCAAATTGGCATATCATCTTTGTACCTAATGGGTAGAATCACTTTCGAGCAACAACCTTGAAATCACCCCATGGGCCAATTGGTGATTGGTTTGTGGATGCTAGGTTTTGGGTGTGCATCCGCCACTTGGTAAGGGCCTATGCTTCCATGTGTAACTTAGCTACCAAAATATTTTGCACGTTTATTGGAGTGGCTCAGGGCTTGAAGAATGTCCCAATATTGTGCAGCTAGGAATCAAGCTTGTCCCAATTCTAAACGTTGCTAAAATTGGGGGAGATAACTTAGTGTTCAACTTGAAGGATTGTTGTGCAATGGGAACATCATAGGGTGTAGTATGTGGCCGAGGAAGTGACTATTGCTGCAAGGTCTGTTGTAGGGTTTGTTGTTGTGTGGTCATCAATTGCTTAAACATGGTCATCATATATTATGTCATTTTGGCTGGAAACTTGTTTTGTTGATGTCATTGTACAACAAATTGCTCCATCAAGAGTTGGCTTTGTTGACATTGTTTCTCTTGCATTTGTTTTTTGCAAGGAATTGAACAATGCCATAATTTTTGTAGCCATTTGAATTTCTAGAGTTATGAGAAGCCTGATAGTGCCAAAATACATTTGTGTTGATTTGGCATCGAATTTGCAAGTGTTGATGATATTGTTGGTTGAATTTGCTTGTTGATGACCTAAAATTAGGATGAGATGATGTCATCTCATCGTGGATCACTCTAGCAATATGTAGATGAGTACAAGCATAATTTCAAATGGGGGAGACCCCAAGAAAGTAGGAATTGCAAAACTTGGCCCTAATCTTAGGCTCTAATCAGTGACATTAAGTAATATTGGCTTCGTTAGACATCAATGCAATATTGGCACAAGAAAATAATGGATGTAAATACTTAAAGAATGGTACCATCACTGTGTATGTTATACATTCTGTGTTGTATCAGGCATTTTTAAAAGACTGGGAAACAACCCAATGTACTGAAAACCATAAATAAATCATTCTTTGTCTTCATCAACTTAATATAAGAAAGAGGGTGTCAATACCTTGCTGACTCATTACATTCATAGAAATCAACACTGTTAATAAGCCACAAATGACAATAAACCACACAAGGTAGGAGTAGGCCCTCTAGGTTTTGAACCCGGGTCATTGTGGTGACAAATGCCCCAAGTTGCCTCTAGACCTCAATGTGATGGCTTGTATCATGTATTTATAGAATAACAAATTTGTGAAGTTATCATCTTTAACCACACAGGTTTGAGGCCCATTCCCAGATTCTCTTAGCTTAGGGACAAAACAATAACAATGATTGATTGTTTCATCTTTGTGACTGAAAGGGCATTTGGGTTGGGAAACTCCAAGATACTTTAGAGGTTGGCTAAGAGGAAGGCCACCTAAAAGCATGGGCCAAGCAAGCATGGCTTTTTTGGGCTCAATGAAGCCTTGCCACATTGCATTGCACTGAAACAACCAGGCAGATTGCTTAGAGCCCACCCTCCAGATTTTGTTTAACTTGACTTTGATGACTAGCTGGTGTTGAGCCATCGATAGCCATTGATAGGTTAATATTTCTTAAACCCTTTTGAGCAATTCCACCTCCACTCATTCCACCAAGTAGTTGGAGTACGCATGCCTAACTTGATAAATAGGTCATTAGAGACCAACTCATGCATATGCTAAATGATAGGTTTGTCTGGTATGCTTAATCAAAATCTTGCATTCGAGATAGCCCATGCCTTCTAGTTTTGCATGCAATAATAGAAGGGATTCCTTGCTTTTTGTTAAAGATTTACCTTCATACTAAACTAGAGGAGACTGCTAGATGCAATCGATATTGAATTACATCCTTGCATGAAGCAATTCACCCTTCTAGGAAAAGAGGTGTTTGATAGCATCCTAGGCCTTCCAGATATGCCATAATGGTACCTTGGATTTGGACATTCGTTGGTGTTAACAAGAAAGTCTAGAAGAGAACATTCCTACAATTCATTTTATGTAGCGGGGCTCCTTGCAAGATGCAATTATGCAAGTAGCATTTTCTAGTTCTCTTGATCCTCCACAACCCAAATCACCCATTTTACGCATAAGGCCCGAGTTTGTTAGAAATGATCAATCATCCCTAGACAACCCCACTCCTAAGGGCTATTTGTTATAGCACGACCTCCCAAAGGGTTTTTAGCATAACTTAGAAGGCAAAGGGGGTCCATGGGAACTTAAGCACTTGACCACGTTGATTCCATGACTGGCTAATCAACGAAGATCTCATGATGAGCTAGCCTATAACATTGTTTTGGCCAATTGCAACTTGGAAGTTTGCGGCTTCATTGAAGATCTGAACACATTGCATGGTGTTGTCCATTTACTCTTTTTCCTCTAAGACGGTAAGAAAAGAAATCGACAGAATGTCCATTAACCATCTGATCAACGTTAGGCCTTGAGAGGGAAATACATTTGATGTGTTTGGGAGCAGTTTGATGATGGAGGGTGTATTCGAGGGCCTTTGCAGCCAACACAGAGGGTTGAGGCCAAAGGGAAACCTTGCCTAATTCACCCAAACATGGCAACTTAGATGTAGCTTGATTAATAAACAATCGGGTTAAATCCTTCGAAAATAAAGTCAATCGGGTTAAATCCTTCGAAAATAAAGTCTCTGCAACTCGAACAAAAATTAGCCAAAGTTGAGTGCCCACAACATGGGCGAGATAAAAGGCCTCTCAACATGGCCATACATTTTTTCAAAGTCTAGTGTGATGAAAAGGGCTTTTAGCCTTAGGTATCTAGCACATTCCATACCCTCCCAAACAATCTCTACATTGTCGAGGATAAAATTTTCTCTGATAAAACCTTTTTGCTTTGGTTCGAGGTAAGATATATGGAAGTTGTAATGATAGAGTCTTAGCCAAAATCTTGTAAGAGACATTGAGGAGAGTAATTGACCTCCAATTGGTAATTAGTTATGGGTCCCTTGCTTTTGGGATAAACTTGATAAGGCCTCTATTGATAAGAGACCTGTGCGATTTCTTTTGAACTCATTTGTATACCTTGAACAAGTTGGCCAACAACAACTGCCCAATCTAGGATATTCATCATTGGGGCATTGTCCAACCCTGGAGATTTATCATTAGTGATTGACATCGCCATCAAGGATTTTGTCGGAGATTTATCATTAGTGATTGACATCGCCATCAAGGATTTTGTCAACTTTGGTAGGGTCATCTCTTGGTCACATTCTTTTCTATTTGATGGAGACTTTTCGAGGGGCAAACTCAATGCATGTTTTCATGGCTCCATCCATTAGGCATTTGCCATTCCTTGGGATTGAAAGACAATATGATAATGGTTAACGAATTCTTGCTCAATTCCTTATTGGTTGGTTACAATATCTTCAGTGCTATGATTTTTTTAGCAACCTCCTTAAGCACTAGCATTTTGAGCCGGTGGAGTTGAGATCGAATTTAGGTGTATGTAAAATCTCATCTACCTTCAAAATTGCCTAAGCTTGGTCGCATAGGATTGAAGAGCTTCATCATAAGGAGTAAATTGAAGCTGCCAAGAGACTTCTTCAAATTCCTCCTTGGCCACTCTAGGATGTGAACGCTACACGACTATTATCTGCCAGCCAAACTCACAAAAATGTTGTAATTTGTTTGATGCATCATTCCACTATTCAATCTAGTGATCCTCCCTCTTCAGGATGGGCAACAAGTTCCAAATCCACAAAACTTCTTGGACACAATTTGGGTGATGCATATGGGAGACATAAAGTAGGCATTTGGATTTAGATAACCTCTTCTTCGTTGCTCCCCAAGGGATTCATAAGACAACGAGTCAAAGGTTGGAAAGAGTAACTTCTCTTAACAATTGTACTGACTTGTTGTCATAGTCAAAGGAAAAGGTGTTATGCTTATATAGCATGGCTTTGTTGAGATGCTTCGTAACTCTCTTAGAGTCACCCCTAAGGTTAGACCAAGTGCACCAAAACTTTTGATGAATCACTTTTCAGGTGCTTGTTGGGCTCGTAAAGGTCGAGTTTGGCGTTAAGGCCATTTTAGGCCACGTGTTCCTGCTGGGTTGTGTGGAGAGGGTTCAACCCTATCTCATCATCTTAAGATTATGAATATTATTAAAGTCACAACACAATAACCAGTTGACCTCCAGGAGGTATTTTGCTAGCGAGTCCCAAAGCACTGTTGTCTCTTTTGTTAATATTCATTGACACAAGAAAATGGTGGAAAGGCTTAAGCCATTCTCAACAATATATTTATCCCAATGATATCAATATATAGTACATGGATGTAACCACCTCTAGATCTAGATATGATCTCACATTGACAACCCATCAATAGATAAGGATGATGCCTCATCAAGAGATAAGGATAACAACTCATAAAGAGGTGATCTAGGACTTTGTGATTGTATAGTAAGGATAACAACTCATAAAGAGGTGATCTAGGACTTTGTGATTGTATAGAGACTTATAGGTTAACATATTTTGCTTCATTAGGTGCATACAAGTTGGCATGGTCAAGGACTTGACCATCAAGATAAAGAAGTAGGATAACATCTTCTGCTTCATCAGGTGCATACAAGGCATGGCCAAGGACCTGACCATCAAGATTAAGAAGCACCCACATCACTTCGTTAGACAAGTCTTTTCCATAGTCAATTATGCACATTGCTATCTTAGGCAAGAGAAGGGTGGTTGCCCCTCCTCATCCATGGTGTGAAACACAACAACCCTATGCTAGTTGAAATTCAAGGTTGTGCGCGATGTAAAACCCATCAATTTCACTTCTTGCAAACACAAAATATCTAATTTTGAAACCAACAAGCAAAGTCTACAAACCATCGTCTTGTTGATTGGGTCTGTAAGACCCCGCACAAAGTATGATCAATAGTCATTGTAAACTTCTCATGAAAACATCCATCTCCTCACCATCTTTACCACTTAAACACTTGGTAAGAGTTTGGAGTCACAAAGTTTTTCTCTAACGCATTTGTTACCCACTCATGTAGGATATTTTTCATAGGTCTTCTCCTCTCTTCTTTAGTGGAAAAATAGAACTACCCTTCTAGACTTGCAGGAGATTAGGCCCTGTGGCTATCCCCACGGTAGGAAGCAACTTGAGAAGAGCAAGGGAGTTCCTTTCCCATGAGTTTGCTTGTTGGCTTGGATTGAGCTGACACAGAGGCAATCGTGCATTTCACTAGGGCTTTCAGAGCCACATTTCCTTTGTTACCCCTTTTCACCACTTGAAGCAGATGTCTAAGATGTTGGGTTAGAAGTCGAGGGGTATCAAAAGAGGTGACCTTGGTCCATAGGGGTAGAAACTAAGGGGGTATCAAAAGCGGTGACCCTGGTCCTCATTTGGGTCTAAGATGTTGGATTAGAATCCAATAGTATCAAAAGAGGTGGCCTTGGCCAATAGGGGCAATCCATGATCCTACGGTGAGGACTCTGGCAACAAAAGTAGGTGTTCGGAAGGTTGAGGTAGTTAATGGCATAACAAATGACCTTTTGATCGACTTTGATAAAGCTTTGCTCATGCAGGTCTTGGGACAGGTTGACCTAAATGCACACATGCTTTTCAGGGAGAGGGTTAAAGAAGTGTTGGGGCTTATGACAAAATGATTTTCTGAAGGGGTGTTGAAAGGTACTCAAGGAAATTCTAGTTTTGCATAGGGAACCCGTGAATTCAACCCATAGTGTAGTTGAGCATACTCCTTTGTTGATAAGTTCTCATACCACTCATACAATAACACTAGGGTATTGTGACACATCCAAGGGCCACCCATTACCACCTTCCAAGCATGGATATCCTTTTTGAAAGAGCACTAGAAAAAGCCCATTGTCAGGCTCCTAGTGGTTGTGCAAATATAGTTGTATGGCTCTCAAGCCTGTTTAACCTAGGACCCAATGGCAAGCTCTGGTGGAACTTGACCTACAAAATAACCTAAAAGGGTTTGATGCCTCAAACCTTCACAAACAACAACATATTCATTAACTGTGATTTCAGCAAAGATTTCATTAGCAAGTATCTCAGTACCTTTGGTAAACTTTCAAAACAAACTTGCGAGCAACCTTTGGTGACACCATTACTGAAACTGGTATTGGCTTCACCGGAAAATCCTTACAACATTTTAAGAGTGATATTAGGTGGTGGGGTTGCCATTTGGTCCCCTCAAGCCTTATAATGATCGAGATAGGGCTCACAAGCGAGATCACAATAGTAAAGGCTATAAGATCCAGCTGTAGCTCCTATCATATGTGGCTAATAAAGGTGGCTAGGATGCTCAATCTTGTAGGTTTGCATATGCAGGGTCAACTAAGTCTCACCCTTGTAGAGGTCCTTCAACATAGAAATGAATATTTCCTAAAATAGGAGTTACAAATACAAATATTCTACTTTTCATTTAACTAATTCTCATCATTTCCTCCTTAGAGGAAGTTATCCCCTATTTGTATTGATGGTATGCCCTTTCTAGTGAAGGATGAAATAGTTCTTTGACTTTGTGTTGTTGAATTCTTGGTAAGTACTTATGTGTCTATTGAAAATGGAGTGTGCTTGAACAAATGGCAAAGTGATCTCCCAGATAGAAGAGGTTCAAGGAAGACAAAATTTGGATGCCCTATCCACTGAAGAACTAAATTAGTAAGATGGAGTTGAAACATTGGTATGGAATAGATTTCTTCATTGTGATTTGATTTATAATGTCGAGGAAGTTGTGAAACCACACAAAGATTTGTGTCTTATGAGGGAAGATTGGCCTACTTGATAGTTGGTGAGTGTGGGGGAAAAGAGTTGAGTGAGTCCTTGTCCAATACAGGACGAGGATTTGGAGTATCATTTGGTGGTAGAAGTCCCTCCTTGTTTAGGTGTGAAATTTCATTAAGTTGTTTGGAAAATTGTTGAGGGAGTAGAAGATTGTGAGAGAAACTACAAATGAGCGAATTAAGAGATTTGAATTGAGGGAAATATGACTTGAGAGGATGGCATAGAGACAACTTTTGGATGAGTCTTTGGTGTTGAAGTCTTGCCATGCAATGGAGTTGGAATAGTCTTATTAATTCGTGAATTGCCGTTGATAGCTGGTGATTGTGGGGGCAAGGAGTTGAGTGAGTCCTTCTCCAATACAAGACAAGGATTTGGAGGATCATTTGGTGCTAGAATCCCTCCTTGTTTATGTGTGAAATTTTAGTAAGTTGTTTGGAAAATTGTTGAGGGAGTAGAAGATTTCAAGAGAAACTCCAAATGAGCAAAAGAAGAGATTTGCATTGAAGGTAATATGACCTTAGAGGATGGCATAGAGACAGCTTTTGGATGAGTCTTTGGTGTTGAAGTCTTGACATGTAATGGAGTTGGGATAGTTTTGTTGATCTGTAAATTGCTGTGGATATTCCACTAGATAGTTTGTCACAATAACTCCTAAAATAATACTACAATATACAATGAGGTTATCCTTTACTATGTATTGATTACTTATGATAAAGCTATAATATTAGAAGCATGTCGCTTTCAATATGGAAACTAACTAGGAAAAGAAGAGAAGCTACAACAGTAAAAAG
Source organism: Picea abies (assembly GCA_900067695.1). Classification (NCBI taxonomy): domain Eukaryota; kingdom Viridiplantae; phylum Streptophyta; class Pinopsida; order Pinales; family Pinaceae; genus Picea; species Picea abies. The sequence continues at coordinate 8,429 of CBVK0102328755.1, forward strand.
AGCACACCATTAACACATTGAGCACACAATGTACCCCGAAGAAACCTGATTTGGGAAAACTCCAACAAGAAATAAGGATTGTGCCTTGCTCTATTTATTCTTAGATTTACAATGCAATTTACAAAGAAAGACAAACACTCACTGTGGAGTGTTTGTCTTTCTTTGTAAATTGCATTGTAAATCTAAGATGGACACTGTGGCTTGAATATGCTACTATAGATCACCTCCTTCCTTTGCATTGCTTTGATATTCTAATCCTTTTCTATGCTAAGCAATTGAACAATAAATCATTACAATATGAATGAAAACCTTTCTTGTATGGGTGATAATTCACAATCTTATGGTTTAAATCCTTTTCAATGTAAAATTATTTCTAACAATCTAATGGCAGGAAAATGAAGAGATCAAGAGGTAGATTCATGAGTTGCTGGATAAGGACCATATTCAACTGAGCTCATCGCCTTGTCGGTCTGCCATTGTTATGGTTACAAAGAAGGATGGCACATGGAGATTGTATGTGGCTATTGTCTTGTAAACAAAATCACAATTAAGAACCAATATCCATTTCCGCATGTGTATGACTTAATAGATTAGCTTCATGGAGCGAAATACTTAAGTAAGATCGATTTGAAGACCGATGATGCCTAGATAGATATCAAATTTGACGATAGGTGGAAGACAACATTTAAGACGGGCCATGGATGGTTTGAATGGTTGGTGATTTTTTTTGGTCATACTAAGGTCCCTACAATGTTCATGAGAATGATGAACGAAGTACTTAAGCCATATATTGAATCATTTGCGTTTTCTTACTTGGATGATATATGGGCTTTCAGTAAAACCTGGGAGGACCACTTGCAACACTTGGACCAAGTATTTTTAGCATTGCACGTGAAGCTATTAGTCAATATGAAGAAGTGTACATTTGGACAAACAAAACATGTTTATCTTGGATTCTGTGTGAACTGGAATGGATTCAACATTGATTCGACACACGATTTTATTCATTGTCAACTAGGCTTTGCTGAAGAACTTTCATGACCTATGAAGCTTCATGGGAATGACCAATTATCTTAGGAATTCATTGTGCATTTTTTCCATGCTGTGCACCCACTTACCACATTGAATTGTGACCAAGTCAATTTTAGTTGGGGCACCATGCAACTAGAAGTGTCTGAAGAGATTGAGTGCCAAATTGTGACTTTCTCTAGTTCTTGCCTTACCTAAAGGTTGACATTCAACAAGCCTTTGAAATTGAGGTGGATGCCTCTGGACAGGGCATGGGCATGATATTGATGCAACAACCAAGACCTCTCACATACCTCTATGATACTGTTTCTGAAGACTAGATGAATAACCATGTAGTAAGTCCAACTTGAATGCATACTCTCCAATTCATTCATTGATGGTGTACTGTGTAAGAGCCTTATCCAAGTGGCTTGATCTTTGGGAAAAAGTCTCATAGTGGGCCTTATCTCACATTGCTTTGTAAAATTCATAGGGAAATTAGTTTAGTCCCTGAGGCTTATCATCTACTATTGCCTTAAGGGCCTTTGAAAGATCATAAAGAGTCACACTGAATCTTTTGAGTATTTGACATTTGAGCTAGAATAATAATCCTATATTTACATGGCTTCTCGTCTTTTTTGAGAATTCTAATTTCTGTTGGATCTTGGAATATGAGCTCGTAATAATCAACAGGTACTTGGGAAATGTTGGAATTGTATGTTGCTCTCCTCTATTCTATCTTGGATGATCTAAATTCTTTTGGTCACATGCTTGGTGAGAGTGATTTATAGAAATGCTTTATTAGCTTGTCTCCAACTTTAATCCAATGCATAGGGGCTTGAATTTGATCTCCTCTAGATCTTCTCTCTGTAATCTTGGTAGCTTGAATTAGTTTTGTTGTTTTAGATTGCATTTGTTCACATCAAAGTTTCTTCTCCATGCTAGTCGTGGCCTTGAGCTCTTTTAGCACAATTTTCTAAGTTATTTTCTATTTGCCGTAAATTGTTTGTCGTAGCTTCTCTAGAGAAGAGGTACTGCAAGTCATAACATCATTTCACAAATAATCCAACCCATTTCCCCTCTCGGCTAGGGAGTGAATGAGATTTAAAATTCTTTAAATGTATTTTTAGCAGACCAAAGACTTCAACTGGGAAACATTGAGCTTAGTCCTGGTTACGAGTGGGCAATAAGTTTGTCTCCCAATTTCCAAACAATGTCAAAGGCTATGGAATAGTTGTTGGAGAGTGTAACTTCTTTTGCTACCGTCATCAGTCTAGAGCTTGAGTAGTTGAATGCAAAAAAACTCTAATCAGATATCATGGCCCATTCTAGTCTCTTCAAAACCAACCACCCTCTGTCAAAAATCGGACCATGTAAACCATTGTTTGTTCAAATCTTTAAATGTATTTTTAGCAGACCAAAGACTTCAACTGGGAAACATTGAGCTTAGACATGGTTACGAGTGGGCAATAAGTTTGTCTCCCAATTTCCAAACAATGTCAAAGGCTATTGTATAGTTGTGGGAGAATGTAACTTCTTTTGCTACCGTCATCAGTCTAGAGCTTGAGTAGTTGAATGCAAAAAAACTCTAATCAGATATCATGGCCCGTTCTAGTCTCTTGAAAACCAACCATCCTCTGTCAAAAATTGGACCATGTACACCATTGTTTGTTCAATTAATCCTTTCTATTGAAGCCACTATCTTTGAGATCTAATTTGGATTTGAGATGAAATTAGGCCCCGTTCTCACCTGCACAGCTGGGAAGAAGCCCTTCCTCATCTCAAGGGATTTCTATCATACTGAAGTCTTTGTAGATGGGCCAGTGCTCTCTTTTTGGCTCCTAGATGGGAGCCATAGACTTTTTCCCTCAAGCATCTATCCTTGTAGGCAAAAAAATCAAAGGAGGTGGTAGTTCTAGCTAAGCCCCCATCTACAATTTGATTTTTAAGGTGAGGGACCACCAGAGTAGTCACCCCATCTTTCCCTACTACAGAAATCCTAGGCTACTAGTTAGATTTCCCGCAACATGTTTTGGAGCTTAAGTCCTTTAATTTTAATTCCTGCAACATAGAGCATCAAGCTAAGTCAAATGACATAGGGACATGAGACACAGAAATATGAGTGTCCGACACAGGACACGTGGACCCCAGAACAAAACACTGAGGACATGTTATATATATTCAAAAAAATTATATATATTGAAAAATTACAAATACAAAAATGAAATATAGACATAAAGATCCAATTTTTTAAAAATTACAAATACAAAAATGAAATATAGACATAAAGATCCAATTTTTTTAGAAAACAGAACATTTACAAAACACTTGGAAGTTTGAATCCCTTCAAATCTTGATTTTGGTATTTATCCTTCATTTACACAATGAACGACCATAAGAGCTCATTCCATCCAACTGAAAGTGAGAAAATAACAATGGAAAATGTTTTTTAGAGTCAAACAGGTAGGACACGTATAGGCCATGTGTCCAACATGTGTTTGGCATATGTCCTGTTTTAGGACACGTGCCATACACGTGCCCTAGTGTGTCCATGTTTGACACAAGATACAGATACGACACCCCTAGGGTTCGTGTCCTGTTACTTCGGTATCAAGTTTTCTTAAATTCTTTATTCTTTTGACTGTTTTTTCAGGCGTTAGAGAGCTCACAAATATTCGTAGATGAAAAACACTATCGAGGGTTACTTTGGTTGCCATTCAAGCTTCCTTCAGACCCTTGAGCACAAAGAACTGGTTGGGATTTTCAGGTTTCTTCTTTTTGTTCAAAAAATCCCAATGTTGACAAGTTACATTGGATTATTGTCCTCTTCTAACAAAGCGTGTGTTTGTTTGCTCGCTGTGGGTGAGGTCTCCAAGGCCTGTTATTGTACAAATTGTAGGTTGGGCAAAGCTCGACCCAATCCACAAATGTGGGACAACTGTGAGAGTATCTACCCACTGTCACCTTAGATGGACACTCTCCTCACTTTAGTGATGATGAAAA
>CBVK0102328757.1:0-10661 GCA_900067695.1 Picea abies
CCCTTTTACTTCTCCTAGCAACCTTTGCAATAGCTTATTCAATTAACAACAATGATAAACTTGGTGGAGGGTGTAATCCCTTTTACTTCTCCTAGCAACCTTTGCAATAGCTTATTCAATTAACAACAATGATAAACTTGGTGGAGGGTGTATGCCCATATACAATATACTCCTCCAAGGATTTTAGCCAAGAACAACCTTGAAACAAGAAAGAAAAACCAACAATATGCATAAATTTCTTACCAATTCCAAGAAGATATGCAAGATAAGCCCTTATCTACCAAGATAATTTCATCACCATAGAAAAAGATAAGCCTCCAAGAGATAACGCACCACTTAGCTCCACTAGACAAGTATTAACCATAACATTCAAGAGAGAGATGAAGTTTGCCCAAGAGGGGCGAAAATTTCAGCCAAGTAGCTCTTCTCAAGTGAGAGAGTTATATTAAAATGAAATGAATTTGGTCTTTATTTATACAAGACCTATAAAACGTATTTGTCCACATAATATTAGGGTAAACCACAAAACAAGGGGGCCGCCCCCCTTAGTTTTGCCCCTTTACAACATAAATTTGATTTTTACACAAAAACCGTAAAAAGATGACGTCATGCCCTAATTGGGTGACGTCTTGGCACTTTTAGCAAGTCGTTGAGCTTGGAGGGGAAGTTGTTGGGCCTCCAAAGGCCATCCCTTCATGCGCTAGGGCCCCTTCTCCATCAAGCATGCCAATCTCCATCAAATCATCACCACCATCATCAAACCCTAGCCCCAAAAGATGATGTCAATCCCTAGAGAAAGATGTTTTGACCCTCCAAGGTCAAACATTGGGCAAGTGAGGTATCTTCCTTCAAGGGGTCTTCTCTTGCCTCCAAAGGCAACGTCCATCATATGTCAAATCCCAATTGTGTGGGTCATGGCATCTGACTTGTGGGCTTCCTGCCCCATTGAAATCACAAGTTAGACTTGTTCCTCCAAATCTTCCATCAAACGAGGTCCTGCAAAGACAAATGAGTGCGCTCTCCAAGGGTCTCAAGTCAAATGTATCATGGCAAGTAAAATCACATTTAACATGACATACAAGGGTTCGTATTGTCTCATTTATGGGTGTCTTTGTAGAGGGTGTGCTGCACCTTCGTTTTCAATGCATCCTGTTTCCAAGCCCATTTATTTGCCATTAATTAATTAAAGTCCAGAACAACTGGGTACTACAATTGGGTAACATAAGACTTGAAAGGAGTACCACAATGTCACTTGAAGCTAGAGGTATACAGAGTGCCATATGCATGGAAAGAAAGGGACACAGCATAAGTGTACACACCTCAACAAGTGGGATATCTTTATAATGTGAAATTGCTTTTGCAGGTCTTCAATTCTTTGAAGAGAAGCGTTTCATTGTTCTCAAGATCTCTTTGGGTGAGCATCTAGAAGGTTATAATTTTGGCTTTTATCTTTTGCCAGCTACATTCTTTCTGGGCCTTCAGCCCCTTCTTCTCATGAAATGAGGTACAATCCCTTCTTGGGTCAGTACACCTGAAAATCCCAAAACATAGGGAGACGAAAAGGATTAAGTGTGAAAAATGATAAGAATGATTGGGAATGGTACGATGACTCATCAATGAGTTCACCTAGTAGCAAACTTTTCCCCAAGGGTGACCACTTACTAGGGCACAATGGCAACCACCAAGGTGAAATAGGGCAAAGAGCATAATTTCCAACCATATGTTCTATAATCAAAAGCAACTTTTAATGCAACATACTCAAATTCCTCAAGTATTAAAGTGACACTTACCACAATACCTGATTTGTACCTCATGGAGCAAGACCCATTGTCTTCCCCATTGTCTTCCGGAAACAGGCTGATGTGGTGAATGCCATCACGATGAACCGGAGAAGCGTGGTGGTGAAGTGGGTCTCCATCTGTGTAAGTGGACATCACGAGTCGATCTCCCTTGGTACTCCATGTCTGCAACCTGAGGGCCTCGAGACATTATCTCCTTAATTATCCCTAGAAATGGGGGATAACAAGGCCTTCTTTGAAAATTCTGTCTAGCTTCCCTCCTAGGGATGTCTACAGTGTACACATTCTTACTTGGAGTCAGCAGGATCATAGACTCTCCTTATCTTATTCTAATGGACAAAAACATTTCAGGTGGTCAACACATAAGGCTTCTTATGGATATTTAGTCCATCCTTCCTCCTTGAAGTTGCTCTTTTGGCCAACTCCTTTGGGGTTGGAGTTGGGAGGCTGGTTTCATTGGTCTTGGGGCCATGTAAGGATAGTCCTGGATCTTATGATTGTTCTTTGGCTCTGGAAGCAACAATTTGACAAGTTGATGTAGTTTGCCTTTTAGGTTGACCTCCTTTCATGATCATTATGTCAATGGATTCCCTAAGATCATTGGAGGGGTCTATTTCGACAGAGACTTGTTTATTGGGTCTTGGACCATAAAACTATATAGTATATACCATAGTAGCAGAATTCTGTTGAAGTGGACCCTTCCAGAAATTCAGTCAACAATTCAATTCAGCTGAATTTCTCCAAAAATTCTTTGTACCATACAAAATTTATACATGGAAAAACGAACTTTTTAATTTAATAATTTAAAATGAAAACACGATTGAGTTTACAACATGGAAATCTCAGATATTCTGTAAATAAGGCCTATTGTGAGGTTTCTGCCTGTAGGGAGCACTTTCAGACACTCTCCAAGAAATTTTATATTTTATATTAATGTTCTGCATACCTTGGAAATATTTTAGAATTGGATTTTTCCAACATATTTTTCCTGAATCATATTGAATCTGAATTTATATGTTTTAACTATGACTTACATGGCTCAAAACAAATAAACTTTCCCAATGGTGCAACCAAACTATAGAAAAGCTGCCACACAGATTTAGGGAGACTAGGGGAAGTCTACTTAAACTAGTCAGTGGACTTGGGCCAGTAAGAACTTATCCCACGGGAGATGACAACCAAGATCGTCCTGCACATCCATCGCCTCCTTTTGATGACTTCCATAGGATATATGTTCTCAGCAAACTGAAACAGTAAGAAATCTGATTCCAACTTTCCATCCATGAGGCTCCCAGTTCTTTGCAAAGCATGCAAGGGTAACAACCTTAAGATGGACCTAACCCAAGAAATGACCCAGGTGATACATGTGTGCTTCACTCTATTTTTTGGCTTTCGATTTGTAATTTGCAAGTCTCGTAGATAATGCTGTAAGCACACAAAGAAAACAACATTTACATAGTTTTGGTTGTCATCACGGGCTTCAAGATATACAAGATGATACTTCAAAATGATCTTTGCTGTCTGTTTTACTATCTAGAAAGCTGCATTTTACATTTTTTAATATATTATCTTCCAGTTGTATCTACATTTGACACTTTTCGTAATGTCCAGTTGTAAGTGTACATCCAAGATAGTACCAATGTCTGCATCCCGTTAATAAAATCTGACAGCATATTTTAATGTTAGTAGTTCTCATCTGTAGAAGAGAACTTAGTGCTTCGCCAACCATCTTGATATACCAATCGCTGCAAGCACATAGTAGATTGAAGGATGAGTTCTAAAGGTTTGTTTTCTGTGTTAAGCCCTGAGATAGTGAATATTGGGAAAATCCTTGATGCATTTCTCTGGATAAAATTTTGGCCTGGTTATAATTTTTGTTCAAGATTAAAGTTTTAACTAACATCCAGGTTGTCACTAATTCTTGTGTCATTTGAAATCAATGAGTGTATGTACTATGAATTATGCTTCATTGTAGAGAGGATTTAAAATCTAAGGTTGAACTTTCATAAACATGTGCAACTCAAAAAATGGCAAAGACAGACATATTACCTATGGATCTTTACTCACAAGCAGTCAAGTTTGCACAGTGAGTAATTTATACCAACAACTTCCAGAAATCAGTGCCTTTCTTTTAATTGCTTATTTGTCAAAATTTATAAAAGCATCCATAATGACCTGGAAGGATATGGACTCAAACAGAATGAAAAGGCGTGTGTATGCAATGAAGTTCAAAACAAAGCAACTAGAATTATTTTCTTGATTGCAAACTTTTCCTTTGGAGCTGTTTGCTGCTGAGCTCTGCACTGCGTCTTGGGGGTTGATCATTTGTACATTAGCTTAAGATAGCAGACACTCTTCAAGATCTCTTCTTTGTGCTTTTTCCTAAAGTGTGAATTATATTCTCATGCTGAAAGATCTTTCATTGTTACCATCGCCAACCCATGGTTGTACACATTATATATTCATTGCTTCACTTCTGATTATCTCTGTTATAGACAACAACATTTTTTTCCAGGCCACCCATTTTTTGGTTTAATGTTCTTTGGTTCCCATCTCTATGTTATCCTCATAAAGGAATTACTACTACTTTTTAGAGCTGCGATTACATAGAGCATTTGTGTATCCCCCCACCTCCCAAAAACTTATGAATTTCATGGAATATAAATTTTGCTGTCACCCTTTGCATTTCTTATAAGTTGGTTTGGCAGACAGAAATGTTGGAGTTATGATGCTGATATAAAATGATTGCCGTTTAGAGGAAAATTCACTATTTTTCTTCCCCAATAATGCACTGCTTTAGTAGCTCGTTTGTTTGTTTATCTTTTAATTGAAGAACTAGGTGTTTTTAGTGGCCTAAATCTGTTAAGCTGCTCTCGTTAATCCTTTCATATTTTCTGTTCATGTGTTTTGTAGGTACTACAATAAATTAATTTTATATTGTGCTGATTCGATGTTTTCACTATTTATTTTGTTTATCCTTTTGAATCTTAGTAGTTTGTAGAGTAAGCTAACGCCATCTGCTTATGCATGTGGTGGTGCAGATTGAAATCAGCATCCAGCAATTTTTCAAAGGGTATGTAGAGGGTCAAATGCATAAAAATGGTTGGCCTTTGATGTTGAAGCTGAAGGATTGGCCACCGCCAAATTTCTTTGAAGAACGTTTACCACGCCATAGAGCTGAGTTTATTAATGCATTACCCTTTCATGAGTACACACATCCTGAATGGGGCCTTCTTAATCTGGCAGCAAAGCTTCCTGATAATTGTTTAAAGCCTGATCTGGGACCTAGAACTTACATTGCTTATGGGACAAGTGAAGAACTCGGCCGAGGTGATTCTGTTACTAAGCTGCACTGCGATATGTATGATGTGGTAAGTATTAATCCATAGAGAATCCTAAGCCGTTTTCCAGTTTTGTGCTTTTGGTTAGTAATTTTTTTTAACAGAAACTGGAAAAATTATATTATAAATGGCTGCAGCAAAGCTGAACAGCGAAAAGTACAAAGAGAAAGCTGCCATGATCTGTCTAGTAAGCTAGGCAGACAGAGTACACCAAAAACAAAATTTTAAGTTCGTCCTTAGCTATAGCCTTCAGAAAATTTCTGCTAGTATGTATTCTAAAAAGACACCGAATATAAGTATTGATTTACAAAACATCGAAATTAATGGAAAACATGTTTATTGATGGCTTCATCTTGTTCAATGTTGGTAGGATGGGAATCCTGGTTGCCCAGATCCATGTCCTCCATCATTTGATGCACAGTGTTTTCTTCCTTGAGGTCTTCCTGAGCTGAATTGGCTGACATTCTGTAATTGTGCTTTTGATTAGTAATGCTAGCAACATTATCTCCTCATATCTCATGCACAGTGTTTTCTTCCTTGAGGTCTTCCTGAGCTGAATTGGCCGATATTCTGTAATTGTGCTTTTGATTAGTAATGCTAGCAACATTATCTCCTCATATCTCACTTGGTGTTTTGGATGGATGCTGGAGAAATCCATCTATTTGCAGAGAAATTTAGCATTCCTATACATCATCTCATTCTCATTTTCCATCTTTTTTGATGTTTACATGGCCACATTAACAAAGTAAAATTTTGGTGGATGAAAAAGTGTCATAGAGCCAAGGAGTTGCACTGTTTCTGCCTTCTCTGGTCGATTCCCTATCCATCTGCCCTGCAAGTCCGTCTCATGCAGAAACACCTATGAATCTGGTGGATCTGGCACACGCCCCTCTGCATTACTCTATCTGCGTTGAGATTAGTTTTGCCAGCCTCAAGAAACCCTAATATGCCTCTCTCCATTCTTGGTAAACCTCACGCGACCTCTCTCCACCCATTGACACATCTTGCAGTGGAAGGATTTGCATCTTCTCTCCTTGAACCTGACAGGGGGGAACAACATCAGCGGTTGACAGTCAGGCTTCCAGTTTCGAAGTCCTATCAGTCGAGCAATAACATGCAAGCATGATTGGTTTGTTGTTTTCCTTAAACCACCACTCAGTAGAAGATTTACAGCTTCTACTAGACAACGGTTTGTGGTTTCCCTTAAACCTCCACTTGGTAGAAGACTACGGTTTGTGGTTTCCCTTAAACCTCCACTTGGTAGAAGACTTTCAGCTTTTTCGACATCACAGTTTATGGTCATCTTTATACCCGCATCGAGAGCACTTCCAATTAGCAGAAGACATCATCTTCAACTCCTAGCTAACTTAGGAAATGTTCCGGGAACCATTGAGCCTAGAACAGGGTTCTAGAGTTTGTGGTCATCCTTAAACCACCAGATTGATTTGTGATCTTCCTTAAACCACCATCACCATTCGGTTGTGGTCATCCCAAAACCACCAGATTCAGAGAGCACATTCAGCCATCAACAGCTGTACACTTCCATATTTCAACTGCCCACTTTCAGATTTCAGCTCTCACCTTGGACTCACATACACCCCTTCACCACTTTCAGATTTCAGCTCTCACCTTGGACTCACATACACCCCTTCAGATTAAGGGGGGGAATGTTGGAAACGTAATCCGTAAAGGGTTACCCAGACAAGGTATATGTAATGACATATGACGTGAAATGTCACCGGAAGTCCAGGAGACCCTTGGAAGATGAACCAAAGGGTCACATCAATGTATATATCAATGTATCATATCATTTAATAAATGCGCCTCATGCTTATCTTATCTCGTGTGTCTAACAGTTTCTAAGGCTATTCATATTCAACATATGGGCAGTTACTGCATTGAAGACATTGTGTGTTGGGTTTTTCTATACATGTTTAATGATATTGCCTGGAGTCTTAACTTTTCCCATGATAAGGAAACTTGGCTGTGGACCAAATCATCCAGTTTTCAAATGGGTTGTTTTTATTTAGTTCTTCATTAGCTGGATAGGAAATATCTTCCTTTTTTGTCTTATATTGACAACATTTGCTAGCTATGTCACACATTTCAGATGCTTTTTTTTTCTAATATAATTGTTACAAGGATACGTAAGATGGTATTTAACGTTTGCTACTATTTTCTTGTTTCTGTCTGGTTGTTATGCAATGTTCTTTGGAGCATGCTTTTTCTCAGAGTAACAAAAATGCAAATATCCTGTGTTCCTTTCAGGTAAATGTATTGACTCATACAGCTGAAGTCAAGTTCCCAGGATGGCAGCAACTTAAGATAGATAAAATTCAGAGATCATTCAGAGCATTAGACTCAGAAGAACTTTATGAAGACTCAGACAGGATTGGAAACTCTTTTGGTGAAGAAGGGAGAGGAAAATCAACTAAAATTGAGGCAGCATCATTTGATGTTTCGATGTCTCAAAACAACAAAAAAGCTTCTTCAACTCAAAGTACTGATGAATGCTTTAATGATAATGACATTGAATCTAGTTTGAGGGTAAAGCCTCTTGATAGCATGGAAGAGGAGAATTGGGATATAAATGGAGCAAAATCTGATGGTCCAGAAAAGTGGAAAGCTCATAGTAGTGAACAGAAGGATCTTGGTACAATACCAAGAAAGGTGGAAGGAAGGATTGGCAGTAGAGAGAATAGTTTAGATGACACAGGCGGTGGGGCTCTTTGGGACATTTTCCGGAGAGAGGACATACCAAAGTTACAAGATTATTTATTAAAGCACTGCCAGGACTTCAGACATATCCAAAGTGTACCTGTTGATTCGGTAATCTTGAAGACACGTATTCTGCTTGATTTTCATGGGGATGCACTTTGCAAAATTTATTTTTGGCAATAAGTTAAAACAACTTGGAAACAATCCGTTAATTATGCTATCTTGTCAATTCCTTTGCCTCAGGTTGTCCACCCCATTCACGATCAAATTTTTTACTTGAATGAAGGTCATAAAATGAAGTTGAAGGAGGAATACCGTAAGCAGTGCCTTTCATAAACTCTTCTCTAGGCTGCAGTACTGCACATTTTCTTCTCAGAATGCAAATGTTTGTTTGGAAGTATAATTGTAAACCAATGTTTGTTAATTTTGCAGAAGTAGAGCCATGGACATTTGAACAACACCTTGGTGAGGCGGTTTTTATTCCAGCTGGATGTCCTCATCAAGTTAGAAACTTGAAGGTAAGGTTTCGATACTCCAAGCCATGTGTGTATGACTGATTTTTTTTCCAATATTTTCAATTAAATTCTGAAATATACTAAATCAATTTCTCCTCTGAGAGTTCTGATTGAATGGCTTTTAACTATATTGGAGGAATTGCATTCTCAGCATAATAAAAAACGGGTGGGATGGTGTCACATGCCCCCCATCAAAAGCATCCACACTCCATTAGAAGTATATAAAAACATAAAAGGTCATTGCAGGCATGACAACCATATCATGGGGACAATCATTCTAGCAGCTGGGCAGTTGTTGGTATTGGGTTCTCATCTTTGTCTTTTTGAAAAAAACGAGTCATAATAGATCTAAGTTGCCTGGGTGCTTGGGTATGGGTATGGGTATGAGTATGACACTTTTTGAAACAGGGGGCAAGGGCATGGCAGGGGTAGACAGAAATTTGAGTTTTTATATATTTGAAAAAAATAATGAATTAAACAAGAAACATAACTGAAATATATGTAAATCACCAATAATGCAGATTCATTTTTAGATTCAAGTTGTTCAAATCATTGAATAATTCATCACTTGACAGTCGACATTGAACGGTGATTAGAAAAGCTTGATCATTCTCATTGATAGCTCTTGTCTTAAACTAAGTACATTAAAAAATTGCCCAATGGCATTTCCAAAAATAAAACAGAAGAAATAACATAGCCGGGTTCTCAAGGCAAGTCTTCTACTGCTGCATCATCATCATCATTGCTTAGATCCCTATTCAATTGTCTTTTGAGGCTCTCAACATATTTGCACATTAGATAGAGAGGATTTGTTGCCATGGTGCAGAGATTTGAGTGAAGAAAAATAAGAATCTGAAAGTGAAATTTGAAGACTGAAGAATATGCTGAAAACACTGAGAAAATATCTTTGCAGATGAAAATCTGAGCACTAGATGGAATTTAACATTTATCCTCTTTAATCTCTATTGCTATCCACGAATTCCCTGCAAGAAATATGACACAGAAAACCCTGTTGTTCTTCTCTGCTAGATTGCTGGTCTCTTCAAGTTGAGAGTGGAAATGTAAAAGTGAGAGATTAATTAACGTTTTGTGGTTCATAAAAGGCCCTAGCAAGTGATGTTTAGGGTTTTCCAGCTAGGCCCCATCTTTTGTATATATGAATGTGTTATATCCTTTTTTTCTTGGGAATCCATGGCCAGAGTACCCATTTACAGGTTATGTTCCTGATTTTCAAGGCAAAGTTACCAGAGTGTATCCTGTGATGTGGGGTATGCAAGGGTATGACAGGGTACATACCTGTACAGGCACAGAGTATGGGGTACATGTACCATGGGTCTGGGTATGCGTACTCTTACAACATAGCAATATATTTTTATATGAGACAAACAATGGTACAAGGCTAGGAGCTTGCAGGAATTTACTTCCCTGCCCTACCTAGGGAAGGAGAGTAAGTATCTCAGATTGACCCCTTAAATCAGTAGATGTAATATATTTCCTGAGAAGGTAGACCGTAGCACGTAGTCTGGGGGGTGAAGATATCCATGTAATAGGGTGTGTCTGTCTTGTGAAATTTCTAAAACCCAGCAAGATGAACTAGAAATCTCCACAATATATCACTCAGAAATTTACTTAGCACATTAAATAATTTTCTGAAATTGTCTTTCTTAGGTTACAACTAGGTTAAATTTTCGGAAATTTAACTAGCACATTAAACTAAACAATGCATAGCAGAAATAAATCTGATCTATAATGTAGAAGATAACAACAATCACAACCATGAGAGACACAAATATTTTTGGGTAAATAACCTCAGGTAAAAACCCAATGTGGGAAAATCTGTTCTTCTGTTTGTGGATTTTATTAATGCAGCAGAAAATATAGAAATCTCTTACAGATCAGATCGATTTACAACTATGACTGAGGAAACCCCAATGATTTTCCTTCCCAGCACCTGTACGGACTTCTCCAAGCCAAATCGAACCCAACAACACAAATTCGGCCCAACAAACCAGCTTCTATGCAAATCGTACGACGGTTTGCATCACCTCTGCGTCACCCTGTATGGCTCTCTTCAAATCTGAAGTTTCGGCCTCTGCAAATGCTAAGATGAAGTCGATCCACCTGTGAAAAATCTCCTCCGTCCACTCTGCAAACTTTCTTCAACAAACCCTTGAGCAATCTTCTTCTTCCTCTTGAAATTCACCCTCTCTCAATGAAGAATGCGCCCCAGCTACCAAGTCGATTTCTTTTATCTCAATGAGCAAGTGAAAACCCTATCTCCAAAGAGA